>CAUYQG010103564.1:0-65725 GCA_963574415.1 Tarsius wallacei
ATGACTTGGCAGCAATTTGGATAGATTTAGTCTATAATACTCAGTGACCTATCACAGAAACAAAGAACAGAGTACTACATGTTCTCACTCATAAGTGGACCCTGAACATTTACCATAATACTATAAAAAAGGGATTGGCAGTAGCAGGATACTGCTGGGGCAGAGTAGGGGAGACATAACATCATAAGGGTACCTGATTTCAGACCAGGTCAAGTGGGAACCAAAGGAAAGACCAAACTTTACCTGTACATTGTCCACTTGTATACCTAATCCTGAATTATACCCCACATCTTTAAAATAATTTTTTTAAAAAAAGACTGCGTTTTCACATTCGTGTTCATGCCTATAACTTAAATATTAGAACTCATTTCACTTGTCTGTTAACTAAAAAAACAAGTTATTTACTTTGTAACTTCTCAGAGTATTTTACTTATGTGTGATGCAAATGTGTATTGAGTAGACACTATTTATCACCTGTGCTAAACTTCTTTTCATCTTTGTGTTTAAATTGATTAAAGGTTTTGTTTAAATGTACTTTAAAATTGCAAAATGCTTTAGTATAATTGTTAAAAACCAATATTTCAGAAATGTATTTGTATCTGAAATTACGTATGTGTCACCTCTGACTGAGGACAAAATACTCAATAAATGGGCAATGATAAGACGTAGCCACAAAAGTCAAAGGGCTAAGGTAGAAAAGAGACAATGATTTTGTCTGGTTAGGAAGAGTTTTGTGGTCCCATGTTCACAAAAGTGTTCAGTTTTAATTTTGTGTTTTTGATTTTGTTCTTCTTTCCACGTCTAAACAAAGTAGAAATCTAGAAGAGTCGAGGTAGGCTAGGACAGAACTCTTAGAGCAAAGATGAAGTAATAAAAACAGAACATTGCATTTTCTTGGTTATGTACAAGTGGTCAGTGATACCTTATTCAAAGGAGTTACCAAGAAAGAAAATAACTTTAAAAGATCACTGCTCCAATGCCACAGCTCGAGTCTCTGAGGCAACCTCAACCTTAATTTTTCCCCCAAGAGAAAGGACTTCACCTTTCAAAAATGATTGTATTTGAGGAATAAAGAGTTCTGTGTGGAAAACCAAAGTCTTATGGGTAGTAAGTGATAACAGTTAAGAGTTCATGAAAACAGTCCAGAGTTGACCTACGTGATTTATTTCTTTAAATTTTTCTCTATTTGTATACCGTCATGTTATATACTTGATATGGTACCTTACCCCAAGCTTAGCAAAGTACCCAGAAAGAAATCTGCAAAAGTTACATCTTGACTTTGCAAATCCAAATCTCTGCTCCAAATAGACTGACAGACTGCAACTGCACAGATGACTTACAAATTCATCACTTCCTGCCACCTCTCTCCCTCTTCCAAAGTCCAGCTCTGCACTTCTGTGTACCTACCAGACATCGCTACTTCAAATCTGAGATGTCTAAAATTCAAGCGACAGTCTTCACTCTATCACTTGATTTTCCTGCAATGCTTTCTTTCTGTCCCTTGTTACTTTTATTCTGTGTGTTGTCTCACCTGAATGACTCTACTTCAACCTCTCCCTGAATACAAAGTCAGGTGCACCACTCCACCCTACTTCTGTCCTTCTGCAGTCACTTGACCTATCCCAGTGCCTTCTACTCAGCCTTCCAGACTCCTGTCTGGGATATGAATGCTCTGGTTTCTTTGATTATAGAATCAGGCACATTACTATAAAATTAAACATCATGTACCGTTTATAATCATTATCATTTAAGTAGATATCCACATAAATTCTACTTATGATTGTTTCTCGATAAATAACTACTTTCGTTAGAATTTTCAAGGAGCTATTTGTGTGGATTCTTAAAGAGTTCCTTCTACCTGGTAGGTTTGTTATTGCTTGTTCATCCAATTTCATTTAAAACTAAATTGAATGAGACAAAAAAACTGTCTAATTCAAGATTTAAAAGACAGTTATATCTAATAAGAATAAATAATAATATTTATGAAAAAGCCCTGTGCTCCTAAGTATACTATACTAGAAAAAAATTGAGAAGAAATAATATATGTTTTTAGAAATACTGATCAATCCTCTTGAAGGACGGACACATTTAAACAATAAACAAGAGCTCAAAAGACTTTTAAAGATGTTTCATAAAAGCTATAAAGATCAATAAAAATTGCTAAATTTTAACATTTCCTCTAACTGATAAATATTTTCTACAATATAAATGGCTGAAGAAAAATATATTAGTGCTAACATGCATGAAAATACAGGATAAACTAACAACTTGGAATGAATATTGACTCAAAAAAATATGTTATTGTTGGAATCAGTGCAGTTTCTGTGCCAAGATCTGAATGAAAATTGAGGAATGACTGGGATTTTAAACTTTTAACTTCAAAACTATTCATAAAATGGAAGATGTAGACAGGTCAATAATTTACAGGACATATGTAGTTAATGAAAAGGTTTCTTGCCTCATTTAAAGAAGTTCCAACAATCTGTCCTTCTGCATATAAGAATTTCTTATTCTCATCCATAATGGATATAATGCCAGTTAACATTTAACTGGCACACAACTGCAAAGCACTTTGCAAATATAAAATATTATGTAAGTGCCATAGAATCCATTACTTCATACTCAATCTTCAGGCAACAATTAATGAACAATGCAGTATTATAGAATAGCCTTACTAATGGAAATTTAACTTCCCTACAACTTTGGAAGATTTCAGAACATTACATAATTGTTTAAAGTCAAATTGAATTTTAATACATATATTATTTATGCTATTTGGTTGTCTGGCTCTAAGCAGATACATATATAATATTTTATGCATAAAATTATGTTTATGCATATTTAAAGTCTCTCATTTCCTGCATGAGGTAATCATTTTCATTCTAGGATTCATATAGTGGTTGTCTCACGACTAAACATTTAACAAGCACATTCCCTATGCTGAGCCTTATCTGTGACTTGCAATAGATGTGGCCTTTTAGAAATTCATATTACTGGGCCAGCCATGGTGGTTGATGCCTGTAATCCCAGCACTTTCAGAGACCGAGGCAGGAGGATTGCTTGAGTCCAGGAGTTTGAGATCAGCCTGAGCAATATAGATAGACCTGTCCCTTCAAAAAAAAAAAAAAGAATTAGCTACTCAGGAGGCGAAAGTGGAAGGATTGCCTGTACCCAGGAGATTGAGGCTGTGGAGAGTTGTGATCTTGCCAGTGCACTCCAGCCTGAGTGACAGAGTGAGAACTTGACTCAAAGGGGAAAAAAAAAAGAAATTAGTATTGCTAAATCATCCTTTATTTGAAGAATTCTAATTTCTTGAAGTCAGATTTTGGCATGCATTTCATTTGTAAAAAAGAACCCTGGGAAATTTTCGCAGCTGAAGATTGCTATGGTGTGACCCAAGGCTCTAACACACAAACCAGGCTGGGGCTACTGTTAGATCATCTGCAAATAGATTAGATCACTCACAGTTTTCATTTTGTTTGGACAACTGTTTTCAGGAAAAACAGCTACACCTGTTTTCAATGTTTGGCGCTTTCAGAATACTCCTGCTTTAAAGAAAAAAGTGTGAGAAAACAGACACAAAGAACTTTAGAGACTGAATCAGTTCTCAGGACTGCCAAGTGTGGTGTGGATGAAGTAAAGGTGAATTTCAAGAATGAATATCTTGAGGCACGCTGCCCTTTCAGTGAACTGAACAGATTTCAAAATGTCTGGGTCTCATCATTTACAAAAATACCATGGTCATCAGTTCTAAAAAAAAGTTTGATCGGCTATCTCCTACGGCTTTTGGTGTTTTTTGTTGTTAAATAGATTTTTAGATACCTCTTAAGATAGTAGTTTTGTTGGAATTTAGTTGGCTTTGTTGCCAAATCGAATCTAATTTAGGAAGTTTTTCATAGTAGTTTAGACCACCATTTAGGAACTCTTTAGAAGAAAAGCAGAAGTGAAAGCATTTTTTTCAACAAAGCCCTGAGTATTTCTGCAG
This sequence comes from Tarsius wallacei, assembly GCA_963574415.1. NCBI lineage: Eukaryota > Metazoa > Chordata > Mammalia > Primates > Tarsiidae > Tarsius > Tarsius wallacei. Next base: position 3,986 of record CAUYQG010103564.1, read on the forward strand.
CATCTGACTTAAGCACCTGTGGGATAATTTACCATACATGCTGTCATTTATTCATTCAAAAGACATTTATAAATTGCCGCTATATGCCAGTTGTTGTGTGAGAAAGTAAATATAAGGGAGGTAGATGTGTTGGAGAGTTCACAGAAAATAAACAATTATCATACAATTAGACAGCTGGTAAGATAGATTTCTGTATGATGAGGTGTCTCCAACAACCTGAACGGTCAAGTGGTCAAGATAAGTTGCTCTGAATACATAAGTTTCAGTTTTCATGAGTGAGACAGAGAGGATATTCCCCACAGAAAAGATAGAAATGCCAAGTTCCAGGTAGGAGACAAGATTAGAGCACACACAAAACTTGTTTTGGAATATAAAAGATATATGAAAGACTAGCAGAAACATAGCTATAGAGAGAGGCAGAGATAAGATCACGAAGGCACTTGAATGTAATACTAGTGAGTTTGAACTTTGTCATAAAGGCATTAAAGAGACACCAAAGAATAGTCATTGTTGAATGAATAAATGAATGGGAAAGTGAGACCAGAATACTTATAATCCATTTCCAAATTAAAATCGAAATCTCTGGTATCCTTGACTCTCTTGTATATCTACTACATACACAAACACACACATGTGTATGTTTATGTGTATATATATATTTAAAATCATCTGTATATAGCATCAAGGAATGAGCATGGTCATCAGAGGGACCTGGGCCTTAGAGCAGGACCTGGTACTTAATAAATGCTCAATAAATACTTGTTGATGGAATATACAAATAAACTTATTTTAAGCAGGGGAGTGATGTGAACAAGGATGGTATCTTTCTGAATATGAATGAAAAAAATATGAAAAAAGGAAAACCTGGGGATAATTAATGTATTAATGTAGTGATTTGGAGAAGAAACAAAACACTAAATTAGGAGACCTGAGGACCGAAAGGCTGGAAGAGAGTTAAATGACATTATTCTTAGAACTTGATCTACAAGGAGATGAGAATCAGAAGGAAGGATAGCTGCTAAGTTCTTGCTTGGGTTAATGAGTGGATGGAAAGGAAGGATAGCTGCTAAGTTCTTAATGAGTGGATGGCAGGCTCTCCCTCAGAGAGGGAATTTGAGAGAAAAACAGATTTAGGGTGTGAAAGTTAAATTTTATTTTAGACATGTTGATTTTGAACTCTCAGATATACAGGGGATGCCAAGAAGGCAGCTTGATGTGCAATACCAGGAAATCTGAGTTTTGGGTGGTAGATGAAGCTAAAGGGTAGATATTTCTCAGAAAGAATGCTTAAAAAGCAAAGGATAGAGTGCAGAAGCTGATGTGATTAGAAGAGGACTTGTATTTTTCTCTAATTAAAACTTCCTATATAAAATTACCTTCATGTCCTGAGGGAATGTGTAAGGCTGATCAACATATTATTTCTTAAACAATGGACCTGAAACTGCTTGAGGAGATAAGAAACCATTTGAGATACAAGCAGCTTCAATCTCTAGGGACCATGCCTCCCCCTACACCTTCCTCCTAGACTGCCTCCTCCATGACTCTGGGCCTCGAGAAGTATCTGATGGCCAAAGGAATTGTTTTATAGATAGCATGCATTATAAAACCTAGGAATGGTATCTGAGATCTTTTTCAGACTTTGTATTCTGGTGGACCCTAACTCCTACCCAGGCCCAGAGCACCAGGGAGTCCTCTACTGGTCACAGGACCTTAGGAAGACAGTCTCAACATTCTCCAATGACATCGTCAACCAATCAATGGCTCCTATCCTTTTTCCTGCCAAGTTCCCTTAAAACACTTCATCCTCTGAATCTTTTGGAAGGCAAATTTGAGTGATTTATTTTCTCCTCCTCACTTAGCTGCTTTGCAATTTTAGACTCATTCTCCCTTGTAATGGCTGCATCAGTTTTGGTTTTTCTAGGCAGTGGGTATAAGAACCAAATTTGGCTGTAACATAATTTGGTTCTGAGGTCTTTCTCAGGAGAATGGCCATAAGATTTAGCCCTACCTGTCCAGAAATCCAATGGATGTGATCATGGATGTTCATGAGATACATTTTTATCTTGGTAGACAAGCTAATGCTTAAGTGTCCCAATCATGACCAGGTGTCCCTCTCACAGAAAACGTGTACACTGGCAGATGCTCTTGCTGCTCTTGTCTGACATATATCCATTTTATTCATTTTATTCCTAGTAATACAGCCACTCTTTAGGAGAGCTCTAACTAGGTAATAAGTTAGATTTGGGTGTGGTGGTCAAGTGAGACACAGAGCAGGCAACTCAACAAAACATATAAGATAACAGTTGTAGCTTATTACTCACAAATCAGAGAGATAAAGATAGCACATCTCACAGATCCAAAGGGAAGGAGGAAGACACAAGGACACAGATGACACTCAGTCAGCAGGTGGGAAGCAAATATGCCCTTTATTGAGGTTCAGGGCATCATCCAATCAGGTTTTCCTCAGAGAGTTCTAATTGATGAGTTTAGTGCAAATAGACATGAATTCAATAGAGTCACACTGTGACAGATAGGTGGCCACTGTGGCATATCTGTGTAGTCCATGCAGTAGAACAAGTCAAGTAGGTTATATCTATCTGTCCCACAGGGAGGTGGTCACTAGGAGATGGTTGTTTAAGGCAGACATCTAGGCTGACCACTTTGAGAAACTGGGGGGAAACAAGAGAACTAGAAACTGTGTCAAGTGTGTCTAAGTCTCACTTCTATCAAGAGAAAGTTAAACTTATATGTAAAATGAATGCTAAGAGCAACATAAAATTACATGAATTCCCTTCAAGATTCCATGTAAGAGACTCAAAAAACACCCAGAGAGAGGGAAAGAGAACCTAGAAAGTGTGATGCCACTTAAGCTAAAGGAGAAAGTTGATTAATTTTTATTATCCATGACAAGTTTTTTAAAATCTGTAAAATACAACATAGAGACATGAAGAACAAAGCAAATAATCAAATAATTAGACTTGTCCTTCTTTGGCGATTATAAGGGATGTAGATTTACTCAGGCATATAACAGGGAGACTACAGTGTCCATACTATAAGCACTATAAAGTCCAATTTTCCTCCCACCCAATACTTTCCTTGTGAGAATAGGATGTTTCCCTTACTTTAAATTCATGTATCAAAGTGATGATACCAATATTTATTGAGTGCTTAACATATTACAGGCTCTGAAAACTTGATGCAAATCATGCCATGCCTTTAAGTCCTAAAAATATTCTTTTCCCCAAATAATTAATTTTCCCCCATTTTACATAAAAAGAAACTGAGGCACAGTTAGCCAGTTGGCACATATAAAAGTTGGGATTAGAATATAAGCAGTTAAACTTTAAAGGTTATGCCCTTAACCACCATATTATGCTATTCAACATAGGTAATGATCAAACAACCTCTCCAATAAGAAATAGTAATTGCAATTTTTAAAGGGTATACCTATTTAGCACAATAGTGATCTATATAGAATTATATGCTCTTTTAGACACTGGGAGATTTACCTGGAAAATGACTTAGCTGGAGCTGTCTTTCTTTTAAACACCCAGAATAATAAACACGTTTCAAGTTTCAGTTAGACAGATGGAATAATTTCTAGTGATCTATTGCACAGCATGTTGACTATAGTTAATAATAATGCACTGAATATTTCAAAACTGCTGGAAGAGTGGATTTTAGATATTCTCATCACAAAGAAATGCTAAGTATTGTGAAGTGATGAATGTGTTAGTTAGCCTGATTTAATCATTCCACAAGTTCTACCTATATCAAAACATCAAATTGTAACCCATAAATATATGAGGGGGGGGACCCCAAAAAATGAAATAGTTTTTGAAAGGCAGATCTCTTGTAGTACAGGCTAGGTAATTGTTCTAGGAACCCATTGGCCTAGTGTACCAGCTGTACCAGCTAGTGTTGTTGTGAGAGGCTGAGTTCAGCTTCAGTAAAATTTTTAGGATATTCTTTCAGTGACTTTGACCATTTCAGGATGGGTGATTTACAAGTGCACCTCCACACACTGTGCAGATTGTTCAGCAGTTTTTGACCGAAAACGGCATGACTTCCATGCCCCATCCTCCCTATTCACCTAATCTCACCCCAAGTGACTGTTTTTGTTTCCCCAGATGAAAATAGTCCTCAAAGGGAAACATTTTGCTGATGTGGAAGAGGTGAAACAAAAAAACGGCAGAACCACTAAAAAGCGTAAAATGGACAAGTTTAAAAACCGTTTTGAGAAGTGGAAAAAGTATCTCGGTAGGTGTATTGCATCAAATAAAGAATACTTCAATGTGATTGAAGCTTAAACAGGTAAGAATAAATACACAACTTTTTATAAATAAAGTGGGGTTTTTTTTCAGGTCCTCCTTCATATACAATTATTATTTGCCAATCAAAAATAAAATGTAACAAAAGTTTTAAAAATAAAATCATTAGATATAGGTAAAATCTTTTTTAAAAATGTTTTCAACTGCCATTAAAATGTATTATATAATTCATCATGTTTCTTTAGAGCCCACTTGCATTATTTAAATTATGGTTTTCTAGGCATGTGTTTATTTAAAATCTGATAAAATAATGGATTGGTCACTTAGATTATTTAATTACTATTATTGCCTAACTTTGCTTATAACTGAAAGTGAGTATCTGATTGTTTTTTAAGACTGGTACATTTCTGACAGATAGGAAGACAAAAATCATACCAGGAGATAAATTAATTTATTAGTATCCACAATAAATTGGAAATCTCCACCAGAATAGAGTTAGAGGTCATGTAAGCTGGTAGAAGATTTTTTTAGGACTAAGAGGAATAATCTCAATGGGAAGTTAATTCCAAAAGAAGTTAAAAGATCTAGAGAATAATTTCTCAATGTATCTGTAAGTAAGAAGGTAGATACTATATGTAGGCAAAAAATGTTTAAGATTGTTCAATCTCATAGACAAATTAAGACATATTTTCAATGGATGGAAACACAAATGAGTAAGAATAGGAGAGTGATTCAATAGGAATAACCACCAATATGAACTGAAAAATATTTAATCATGAATAATACATACACCCCAGGTGATGAATAATGAACTGATGATTCTGGACATGAATAGAAATAGGAGAGGAATTTGTTTATCCCGAGTAATATAGGAGGAAGCAGTCACTATTTTATAACACCAGGTGGTATTACTTGCTTTTACATCCTATTAATAAATATGAACCCCAACATAGCCGTCTTCTGTTTTCAATGAGGAAAGAATCCTGAAGGTAACGTGATGTTGATCCTGGTACAGTGATTTCTTTAGAATTTGACATTGTAACTCAGCATATTAAAAGGTGAGTGTCTTCCTGATTTGCATCTTCAATGAGGATGTTTTAAACTGTCAGCGTATTTAAACAGAAAAGGACATACAAGATCTTCTCTGCAATCGTTCAGTGACTTACCCTCTGATTTAACTCATAAGCCCTTTGTACAGAGAGCTGTCGGTTTCAGGCTTGTGGGACTTTTCTTCAGACACAATATTCTTTTTTTCCCCTTTTCTCTCCTCTCTCTCTTGTTTTACCTTTTGGGGTAGGAGTAGGTTTCTCTTTGCTCTGAAACCATGGTTCTTTGCCAAGGCCTCTCTGCTTATTCTCCCCCTTTGTTCATGTTCCTCCTTCCTCAGACATTGCAGCTTCTTCTAGAGGTAGAGACAGCAGGTGGTGGTGATGGAGAAGGTCTGTTCACATTCAGAATGGGATGGATTTTGGAGCCCTTTTCTCTCTGTCTGAATATTTTGGAACTGTTTTCCATAGTTATGAAGGAATCTTGCTTCCTGGCCCCCGCTCACTGACGTTTCCCCCTACCATCCGTCTGTGAGCATTGCTTTGTTTCTGCGATCACTGAACTGAAACCAGTTGAGTGTCAGCACTCAGCCCATATGTTCATTAGCAGTGAATCTGTAATTAATTTCTTATGGCTTAAAGTTAATGAGACTGTGTGTGTGTGTGTGTGTGTGTGTGTACATGTGCATGCACACTGTGTTTACGGGTTTTTAAATGCTTGTTTAATTATTTCTCTTAGTTTTGCCTGCATTTGTAATAAAGGAACCTTGTTTGTTTGGTTATTTACCAGTAGATTTTTTTTCATAAATCTGCGATGTATGTATTAAATGAAAAAGAATTTTACTTTTGTGTCTCCTTGTTGATTTTTGAGGCAAGAAAATTTTACTGGCACATTAGTAAAACCATTTCATCGGGAGGGTTAGACCTGGTTTCACATGTTTCATTCCAGAAAACTACAGCAAAAATAAACTAACCATGAAAAATGTACAGACTAGTCACATCATATTAGGTATTGTTTAGGAAAGATTTTCTTAATTTTTTTTTTAGTTGAGTGACAACCAATAGAAAAGCACATGAGAAATTTGAAAATTAAAAACAGTGTACCAGCATAAGACCATTTAATAAGTGTGTGTATACATACATATTCTGTATGAAACAGATTAGTATTTTCTACAATGATCATGCATTGCATATGTAATAGAAAAATAAAATACTCTGAATATGAACAAAAGCACACATCGTGTTATCTTTTCACAAGATATTAATGCCCGACGTTCTTCTTGTAGATTTTCAGTCATGTAGGCACTTAAAGAAATATTAATGTACTTATTTAGTAAACATTTATTGTAAGAGTATTATTTACAAAGCAATATGAGATAGTCAATGACAAATAAACATGGCCTGGGAGGGCTGAGAAGGTGTGTAGGGCTTAAGGTAGCACATGCTCATAGCATGAATTTCTCAGAACATTTATGTCTAATCACTCTAGGGTGAAAAAGAAGACAGTATATGAGGGGGACCCTCCAAAATTCAGAATTATCTTTTTGGAGGGTGGGCCCCTTGTATTTCATTGGAATTTGTTCATTTGAATCAAATCATCAACCGAAGTTTTTATCTGGAAGTTTTGAGAGGATTGCCTCATGATTTGCAGAAGAAATGCCCCAGGTTGTGGCAAACAGGTCACTGGTTCTTCCACCATGACAACCCACCTGCCCACACTGCACTGAGTGTTCAGCAGTTTTTGACCAAAAATGGCATGACCCCCATGCCCTACCATATTCACCCGAATTTGCCCCAAGCAACTTTTTTGTTTGTTTCCCTGATGAAAAAAGTCCTCAAAGAGAAACGTTTTGCTGATGTGGAAGGGACAAAACAAAAGATGGCAGAAGAACTAAAAGGCATCAAAATTAATGAGTTCAAAAACCGTTTTGAGCAGTGGTAAAAATGTCTCAATAGGTGTATTGCATCAAATGGAAAGTACTTTGAAGGTGACTGACGTTTAAACATGTAAGAATAAATACACAATTTTTTAAATAAATAAATTCCAGGTTTTTTGGAGCTCCCCTCATATGTTTGATTTGCTTGTGGTAAAAAGACTCAAGCCATAGGCTCTAGAATCTCCAGATATTAGGGAGATTCATGAATGGCTATAAAATGTGTAACCTAAATATTTATACGCTGATAAGTCAAAATAGACCAAGGATCAGTTTTATCCTTTTCTTATGATTAAGAACACAGGATTAGGAGTCAGAAATGCATGGCTTTGGATACTGGACCACTGTTTACTGGTGCATGACTGGGAAAAGGACTTTGCCTTCTTACCCCTCCATTTCAACATTTGAATGGTTCCTATGGCCTAAGTTTGTGGTGAAGGTTAAAAGAAAAAAAAATATTCTAAATAATTTATCACAATGCCTGGCATATGTATACATTGATTATTAAAATAATCAATGTATACATATGCCAGGCATAATCAACGTATACCAGTATTTGTATTGTTATTGGTTTAGAGTCAAGTTCCTCACAAGTCATAATAATTTTAATTTTCCCTTTTTGTACCTGAAATAGGAAGTTTCCCATTCTCAAGAGAAAAGGGAGCTATGTAAAAAAAATTGGGGAGATGTGCAATTTTGCTGATTATGAAGAAGAGTCAAGGAGAACACTCTTGTCAGTGGCACTCACTACATCCGTCCTGTCAATGGAGGAAAATATTCAGCTGCTTAGAGCTCATTCTGTTCACGTCAAGTTCCTATCTTTTCAGTCTGAGTTGCTTGGGCTATATATCATTCTAGATTCTTGTCCTGGAAAAATTTATTTGACATAGCCTATTTCAGTTTGTTATAGTAAGATAAATCTAATCCAGAGTGACCAAGGAACAATATCATCACTGTAGCAAGAGCCTAGGTTAATTAGGAGGTCTGAGATTTTGGAACTCTATAGGATTCATGAGGTTGCTAGTTGATGCCAAGGTCTTGCCGTGCCATTCCTAAAAAATGGAAACAATAGAATCTCTACCAGCTTCTTATGCTACTAAAAAGCCACAAGTCGAAGTTATTTTTCCTCAAACAGTTTGGCAGAAATTTCTACTTTCTCTTCTTAGACACACACAAAGACACAATTTCTTAGTGTCCCTTGTTGGGCATTTAGTACCATGTGATTGCATCCAGGTCCACAGAATGTGGGCAGATGCCATTTAAGCCACTTTTATATCTATCCCTTTAAATATCTTACACAATCCTCTAGTCTTCTTTCTTTCTCAGCCCTGGCATCCTTGGGGAGTACTATGTTCTGAGTCACGAAGCTTCAGGATGGAAGAGAGGCTCCAGATCTCTACTAGGCTTTATATAAGTGTGAGAGAAAGAAATCATTATTGTGTTACACCATTGAAATTTCAGAGTTTATATCTGCTATTTCAATATAGTCTAACTATCTTGACACATAGGGAGAATGTAACTCTCCAAGAGTCATGGAGAATGGTTGTAAGAACTGCTTACAGAATAATATTTTTGAAGACTGAAATCAGATTATACCTTTTCTCTACTTATAAACTTCTAGTGGCTTCCTCTTAAAATTAGAATAAAACCTGAATTCCTGGCATCGTAAAGTCCTTTATAACCTGATCCCTGTCTCCTTCTCTGGCTTCTTGGTCTGCATTTCCCCTTTGTTTACTTTGTTCCAGATAAACTCAGCTTTTTGCAATCTCTTGGATAGTCCATGGATGTCATAACTTAAGGTCTTTGCATTAACTGTGACGACCCTCTCAAATATCTTTGCCTGGAAATCTACAAAGTTGGCTGTTTCTCATCTTTCTTGTCTCCTTCACCTCCCCAGTGATACCACTCCCAGCAAATTTCTTTCCCTTCATCCCGAATTTATTTTCTTCTGAGTATATGATATGATGTTACCTAATTATTTACTAGTTGACTGGCTCCCTAATTCCGACACTACAATATAAGCCCCATGAGGTCAGGCACCTCATTTGGATGAGATCAGACACACCCTCATGTGTAACTTAAAACAGTGTCTAACACATAGCATATACTCATGAGTAAATGTTTGTTTACTTGATGAAGGATGCAAGGTTGTTGGTTTTTATTTTTTCTCTTAAATCCTAGTGGCAATTTAGCATAAGTTCTATGATTCCTTAAGTCTGTAGCAAAAAAGGCAATGTTAACAGGAAATATATTAGAATATACTTTTGATAGGTTGAATACCGTCCCAGAAAATTTTATGTCCATCTGGAACCAGTGTATGTGACCTCATTTGGAAATAAGGTCTTTGCAGATGTAATCAAGTAAAGATGAGGTCATACTGGATTAGAGTGAGCCCTAAATCCGATATGACTGATGTCCTTGTAAAAAGAGGGGGATTTGGACAGAGAGGCACAGACACACAGGGAGAAGACCATGTTGAAACAGAGGCAGATATTGGAGTTAGGGTGCCACAAGCCAAGGAACACCAAGGACTGCCAATAACTACCAGCAGCTAAGAAGAGGTGAGGAGGAATCTTCCCATAGAGTTTTGAGAGGAAACATGGCCCAGCTGACACATTGATTTTCGACTTCTAGCATCCAGAACTGTGAGAGAGTAAATTTCTGTTCTTTTAAGCCACCAAGTTGTGGTACTTTGCTGAAGCAGCCCTAGGAAATTAAACAACAAGACAAAACTCAAAAAGCATAATATAAAGCAGTGTGATACTGATGTAAAGAAATTAGGAACATAGCAGAAAAGGAAGAGCCTACTCTCCTTTCATTTGCACATTTTTATAAGACCAAGTTAACTATATAAATGTAGCAGAAGGGATGGCCATTTTAAAAACTATGTGACTAGAACTGCATTGCAATTGTCAAAAAAAAAAAAAAAGAGTATAACCCATGTGGAGATATACTTAATTTATTCTTATCCTGCTGGAATTATCCTCCCTTTTCATCTCAGTAACAATAAATAGAGTCTCATCTTATATGAATTCAGGAAAGCTAATTTCTCATCTAAGCATTTCTGCGTATTTTTAGGGTCCCTTCCCATATATTCTATGAGTCAGGTATTTCAACAGTCCAACTTCATCTCCAAAACATGAATTTGGACATTTACTACCCATATTGCAACTGCCTAACTAATATTGAGGCTTGAAGCTAAAATAATGATATGACGCCATGGAAAAACATAAAACTAAATATAAAATATTCTAGGTCCCAGAAACCACTGGCCACGCAATGTAACTATAGGAATCCTCTCCTAGCAGGCCTTTCTCCACAGTGTGCAGGAAGCCACCATATTTCTGAGGCAACTCATCTCTACCAGGTGAGCATTCCATCCCCTGTCTAAAGTCATCTTATTCTCAAGTTAGAATCCTCCCAGTCAATCCCAACACTAGCACCGAATGTGGAGATCCTACCAGTGAAAACAACAAATTGTAAGTCATGAAAAATCTTAACACCAAGAATATACTTCTTACCCTTCCAGAGCAAATCCCAGGGATCATGGCTTTCCCCCTTAATTTATCTAAAACATGGCAACCTTTAACTGGAAATAGTACAGAATTTTTAAAAATCTCTGGATAAAAAGCAATTCTTAGATGGACACAACAAAACAAATCACAGAAGGATACTGAAAAATTAATAGATGTTTAAAATGCCAGGCAACCCCTTTGGGTCCCCTCAGAGTGTGGGAGCTTTTCTGTCCTCTCAATAAATCCTGCTTTCTAAAAAAATAAAAATAAATAAATAAAATGCCGTGCAACATAAGTAGAATTAATATAAAAAGAAAATGGGTATTGGAAATCTTTGCAATAAAATACCAAAAGAACTTTAACATATATTAGGACAGTCTTAAAATATCAAGAGCAGAGGTATGGACAAACTGTATAATGGTGTCCTGAATAGGCAGGATATAGAAAGCTGTGAGTTTATCCGTAAGGATAGAGACTAGGGAACAACATATAAAGTGTTACAGAAAGAAAGGATGACTATTTTTAAGCAACCGAATACCCCAGTGTACACAAAGGAACTTTTTTTTGAGTCACAGTCTCACTCTGTTGCCCAGGCTGAAGTGCAGTGGCACGCTCACGGCCACCGCATCCACGGCCTGCTGTGCTAAGGCTTCTATCTCAGTCTTCCAAGTAGCTGGGACCACAAGTGTGTGCCACCACTCGTGGCTAATTTTTTAAATTTATTGTAGAGATGAGATCTTACCATGTTACTCAGGCTGGTCTTGAACCCCTGGGCTCAGGCAGTTCTCTCACCTCTGCCTCCCAATGTGCTGAGATTACAGGCATGAACCACCATGCGCAGGAACTATATTCTTTACACAAAACCAGACAGGAAGAAGTAGTCCTAAGGAAGAAGAGAGGATAACAACAGCCTTTGTTTCTTGAAGGACACAGATAATCTTCACGGGGCCTCCTTGTCTCACAGTAAATGGGAGAGGCAAGCACATGGCAAAGGCTAGTCTACTGAACACTCATGTCATCCCCCAAATAATGTTTTTAGAGTGGTAGCAAGTCTAAAACTGTCTAGCTCTCACTACTAAGGCCAAGAAACCCAAAAAGAAAAGCCCCATTTTTTCAGCCATAACAAGCAAAGAAGAAGACACAAGTACATTGCAAATTGACAACACAAGGGAAGGGAAAAGATTTTGCCTAATATTTGAATTAGTCTTATTAATTTCCATTGTCTTTTATGTATTCTTATAACATTTTTATGAGTTGTAAGATTATTGATAATCCCTGTAAATGGTCAAAAAATGTAGGAAATGTAAATAAAAACTAAAAATGACTAATCCCATTACTTAGACATAGTCACTGGTAACTTTGTAGTGTTTTATGTTTCTATCTATTAGTTTTTATTTATACATCTCTACCAATAGCTATGGGCATATGTACAGGAAAAACAAAATTTTTCTCTCTGCTCTGACTATGGTTTGAACATTTGTCCCCTCCAAAACACATGTTAAAATTTAATCCCCAATGTGGCAGTATTTTGAAGTGGGGCCTTTAAGAGATGATTGGTTCACATGGGCTCTGCCTTCATAAATAGATTAGTAATGGGTTAATGGATTAATAGGTTATCATGGAAGTAAGACTGGTGGCTTTATAAGAAAGGAAGAGAGACCTGAGCTCGCATGCTCAGCCCCCAGTCACGTGATGGTGTGTGCTGCCTTGGGATTCTGCAGAAAGTCTCCACTAACAAGAAAGCTCTCATCAGATGCACCTCTTTGACCTTGGACTTCCCAGCTCCATAACTGTAAGACATTTCTTTTCTCTTAAATTACCCAGTTTCAGGTGCTCTGTTATAAACAACAGAAAATAGACTAAGCCAACTCTTAACACTTCACTTCACTTCTGTCCATCAAAATGTATGAGAGTTTTTCCCAAGCCAACCAATTCTCCAATTCTCCACAGTCACCAAACAGATGTCCTATAATTTAACCCAATTCTAACAGTATCTACCTGGAGATAGCATCAGCTCTCCACAAGACTTCCCTTTACTTCAGATGCCACTTGCAAGTCTTGGTTGTCACCTGTGCCTCCGACCAACCAGCTATAAATCAGAAGCTCCCGTACTTTCTCAGATTTGATCATTTGCTAGAATGGCTCTCGGGATTCAGAAAAACAATCTACTTACTAAATTGTTGGATTACTATAAAAGGATACAACTCAGGAACAGACAGATGGAAGAGATGCATGGGGCAAGGTGAGGGGGAAGGGATGAGGAGCTTCCTTGATCTCTCTGGACTTGCCATCCTTCCAATACCTACACATACTCACCAATCCGGAAGCTCTGCAACTAGGCTAAACCCTAAAAGGGGTTTTATGCTTTTATGAAGGCTTCATTATATAGGTATGATTGACTAAATGAGCCACCGGTGATTGAGTCATTCTTCAGTGCATTTCTCCTCTCTTGAGGTCAAGGGGTAGGGCACATAGTTTCAACCCTCTAGTCACGTGGTTGGATTCCCAGGCATCCTGCCCCAATCCTGAGGCTGTCCAGGAGCCTTCAGCCACCAGTCTTTTCATTAACATACAAAGACACTCATCATTTCAGATATTCCAAGGGTTTTAGGAGCTGTGTGCCAGAGAACATGGACAGAGGCCAAATAAAGATTTCTTATGAGGCCACGGCATATATCTGAATGAAGAATCTATATAATATTCCATCATAAAGATACACCATAATTTAGGAGTTCCACCCCTTATTTTATGGAAACTTTGGTTGCTTATAAGTGTTACTATTATGATTGTCTGATATATGTATATAATCTATTAAGTAATGTAAAGTTTCATTATGATAAAATTACAAGTATGTCTCTATATAGCTCTCTCATAATTTTAAAAGTAAATTCCCAGAACGTCTATGCGTAAGTTAACAGCATGAACATTTTCAAGAGTCTCGGTAAACATTGTTAGAATTCACTTCACAAAATTGCACCAACTTACATAACTACCTTCAACAAATGAGAATACTTTTTTACTATACTTTCAAACACTGAATATTAACATTTGCTTTCAATTTTTGTCAATTTGATAGTTTAAAGATATCTCATTTTAATTTTTATTTATTTATTATTAGTGACGTGGAACATGCTAACTTCTTTTTTTCTGCTAATCAAATTTTCATTTTAAAATCAGTAACAGGAGAAATCATGTGATAGAGTACATTAGTAAAAAGAGGACAAGCCGGGCTCGGTGGCTCAGCCTGTAATCCCGCGCCTTTGGGAGGCTGAGGTGAGTGGATTGCCTGAGCCCACGGGTTCGAGACCCACCTGGGCAAGCAAGACCTCATCTCTACAATAAATCACAAAATTAGCCAGGCGTGGTAGCGCGCGCCTGTAGTTCCAGCTACTTGGAAGGCTGAGGCGGAAGGATCGCCAGAGCCCAGCAGGTCGAGGCTGCGGTGGCCGGGAGCGGCCACTGTACTCCAGACTGGGCGACAGAGTGAGACTCCAACTCAAAAAAAAAAAAAAGGACAAAAGCTACTTGACTTGAGTTAATGGATATTCCAAAATGTACCACATACAAACAAAATTGAAAACTTAGAAGAACTATAATCTGGACCTTTTTGCACATAGAAGCATAAAAATTACACATGAAAAAATGAATTCTCTAGCATCTAGGACATACTAATATATACTAACAACTTACCGTGTATACTGAGCAGTGTGTCAGCCACTATTAGGTGCCTATTGTGGTATTATTTTAGTGTTGCTGTATTGGGGATGGTGCCTTGGTGATAATCATATGTGACTGATGAAGAATGATGGTTCCAAATACAAATGGATTATCTGTTGTTCTGGGCAGCAGTTCCAGATTTTTGCAGCTATTGAAAGGAAAAGTATTCCATAATGTCAAGTTAAAATAGAATCTGTTCTAGCCATGTAGTATATGTACTTATGTACAGAATTTACCAGAAATATGGTTTAAGAACTAATATACCATGTAGAAGACTTTAGGTTAAGATATGTTCCTAGGAGAATGGCTAACCATCAGCCTTGGCTGCTGATGACTTTGGTTCTATAAAGTGGCCAACGCCATCCATGCTGTGGTGCATTTGCCTAAAAAAGAATAAAACCTTACAGATTTGTCACAAAGGAGAAGGCAATGTGATTGACAGAAAGAAGTCAATGGAAATGAAAAACATAATACAATCTACCATCGAAAAAGATACAGAAATATAACTGCATGGAAGCTGAAGTTGGCCTTACAGTGTAAGAACTACCACAGCACTCTGATCAGGGCCCTTAATTCCCAGGCATAGGTCTTCATACTAATAACACTCCCTGACAAGGGTGGGGATCCCATCGAGTTCTTCCAGATGCATTCCAGTTTTGCTTTGTTTTGTTTTAAATACCCTCCCACACCCTTTTACCCATGCTGGGGAATCTGGCTCTGAACCTGTCTTTCCATGAGGTGTAGGAAACTAATAGTGTTGTAGGCGTGTTGCTGAGGATTTACTGTGAGGTGACTGAATCCAAGGCCATTTTCCATTTTCCAAGCACATCTTCCCCAGCAACTCTAGGTTTCAGGCTTCCTGAAAACCAAATTCTAAAGTTATAAATTGTCAATGGTACACTGAAAATGGGTTAATTTAGTATAGTCATTTTTTAAAAAGAAATGTTGGATTCATTTTCATATTAACAATAAAAGTGGCCAGGCTTGGTGGCTCAGTCTGTAATCAGCACTTTCAGAGGCTGAGGTGAGTGCATTGCCTGAGCCCGTGGGTTCGAGACCAGCCCGGGGAACTTGGTGAGACCACATCACTACAATAGAATGAAAAATAGCCAGGCGTGGTAGCACACATCTGTAGTTTCAGCTACTCGGAAGGCTGAGGCAAAAGGATTGCTGGAGCCCAACAGGTCGATGCTGCGGTGGCCATGAGCATGCATGCCACTGCACTCCACCCTGGGCAAAGGAGTGAGACTCCTACTCAAAACAACAACAAAACAAACAAACAAACAAACAAACAAAAGTGTGTGTCAAATGTATCCTTTGTTTTTAATAATCATATCTGCTACAGAATTGAGAGCAAAAGTGTAATATTACCTCATTTGTTCCAAGTATTCTTTTTGATAATGTTGCTTTTTGTGATAATTATACTAATAAAATACAAAATTGAAATTAATTTTTAAAAACCAATTAGGATGAAAATGCTCTTCACTCTTTTGGTATTAATAGGTGTTTCCAGCAATAGACATTAGCTAAATGTGACCTAAAATTTAAATGCAATGGACTTCCAGCAATGGCTGCTATTTCTATGTTCTTATAGTCAGAATCAATATGATTAAACTCAACTTAAAGTTATCTGTATTATCTATTTGATAATGATGATGGCATGGTATCTTAATATACATGAATAATTTCTATGGAGTTTCTACGGGTATTACTTAATATGGTCAAAAATAAGTTTTATGACATTGATTAGTTATCTTGATACTTGAGAGGGCAATAAACCATTTAAGAGTGGACCTGCAATTCAAGAGCACCACCAACAGGTAACAGTCAACTATAATCAGCCCTAAAAAAGAGTTTTCAGCCGGGGTCTGTGGCTCAACCTGTAATCCCGCGCCTTGGGAGGCTGAGGTGAGTGGATTGCCTGAGCCTGCGGGTTCGAGACCCGCCTGTGCAACTTGTCGAGACCTCATCTCTACAATAAATCAAAAAATTAGCTGTGTGTGGTAGCGCGCGCCTGTAATTCCAGCTACTTGGAAGGCTGAGGCGGAAGGATCACTGGGGCCCAGTAGGTCGAGGCTGCAGTGGCCAGGAGCGGCCACTGCACTCCAGTCTGGGTGATAGAGTGAGACTCCAACTCAAAAAAAAAAAAAAAAAGGAAAAGAGTTTTCAAGCTAAAATTATTTACTAGGGACTTCTAAACTTGGTTTAGTCACGTATAAGAGAATAATCTCCTAATGATAAATTAATGTTCCATGTTTATCACTGATACTATAATTTAGCCAAGTTTTCTCCATTAGTCAGGCAATTTGCAGTCACCAGGTTGTGATGGTTAATTTTATGCATAATTTGACTGGGTTACAGGATACCTAGGGAGCTGGTAAAACATTGAGTGTGTCTGACTGTGTCTGTGAGCAAACTTCTGGAAGAAATTAGCATTTAAATCTGAGTAAAAAAAGTTCCACCCTTGCCAATGTGGATGGGCATCACTTAGTTCCTTGTGGGCCCAGATAGCACGAAATGGCTGAAGAAGAGTGAATTTACTCTTTCTTCTGGAATCTATCCATCTTCTGCCCTCAGTCATCAGAACCCCAGGTTCTCAAACCATTGAACTCTAGGACTTACATGAAGCCCCACCCCTACCCATCCAGGTATTTGTACACAGACTGAATAGACCACAAACTTTCCTGGTTCTCTGGCTTACAGATGAGAAGATGTGAGTCTTCTCAACCTCCATTATTTAGTGGGCCAATTCCCATAATAAACCCCTTTTATATTTGTATACATCATATTGGTTTTATTTCTCTGGAGAATTCTGACCAGTACACAGATGACAGATAAACCTTTGGAAATAGCTCACTGTTCAAAGCACATATATAATCTATCATTTTTGATTCTCAGAAAATAATTTAACCTCCACAGCTTTCAGTCAATTTAAGCAAGTATCATTAATATATGGACACCCCAATAAATATAGAAAAGACTTAAAATATATCCTAAGCTTTTAAATTATAAAGCTATGCACAGCAAATCAGAAAAGTTTCCTTTAAAAGGGAAACTCAAGAGAAGATAGATTAAGAATATATAGAATACAGCCTAGGCAACATAGTGAGACCTCATTTCTACCAAGAAAAAAAAAATTAGCCAGATGTGGTGGTGCATGCCTGTAGTCCTAGCTACTCAGAAGGCTGATGAGGAAGGATCACCTGAGCCCAGGAGGTAGAGGCTGCGACAAGCCTTGAATGTGCCACTGCACTCCAGCCTGGGTGATAGAGGATGACCGCAATTAAAAAAAAAAAAAGAATATATAGAATAAGAATATATACAAAAATTAGTGTATTAAAATACAGAGATGATGTTCATTTGCTAGAAGAGGCTGCATATTACAAAACTAATAAAACTTTCTTAACAAGAAGCATAAAGCATTTATTTAGAGGGAATAAGGACAATGGACATACACTTTCCCTATATTTTAAGACATTTCTTAATATAATAGAGTACAAAAATCTGATTTCCAAGGTCAGCAATTAAGGCATGAGAAAATGAGATGTTTTTTGAATGAAGGAAAGACATAGTTTGACTAAGATTGAAGGTAGTTGAGAATAGTAACTGGTCAGAGCTAACTAATGGACTGCTATGGGGATAAATATTAGGACGGATTTTTGTTCACTTTATACATCAATGACCTGAAAGAGGGCATATGCATTAAGAGGATAAAATCTGCTGACATAGCGATAGGGTATAGAAGGGGCAGTCACAAAAGAGTACTTAGACTGACTTGAACAGGCTAAAAGCGTGGAGAGATAAGTGGCTTACACAATTCAATTCAGAAGAAAAATTTCTAAGAACTTAAACCCATAAGAAAAAAGAAATATATACCTATATATACCAATAAAATCTCTGGAGAATTGAGTTCTGAAAGAAATACATTGAGGCAAATCTTTCAGTTATGCTTAGAAGAAAAAAAGGTGAGGGAAAGAAATAAGAAAGTAGGCATTTAGTCTATGGAAATTATATCAGCAGCCTAAAAAATTCAACTTGTACCATAAGATTCATGCATCCTAATTTCTCAGTCACACATATTTCCACTTTTCTCTCCTTGACCCCTAACATGCAATAACTTTCTAATGTTGAGACTGTAACTACATTTTTTTTCTTTTTAGATGTTCTAGTGAGTAGTATTAGCCAGAATAGATGTGGCCATCTATCTATTCTGACTGTGTACGTGTGTATGTGAAATAGTTAACCAAAAATGGCACAGTAGAATCCTTGTAAGGTAGCCCAAGGGTACTTTGTCCTTACTTGTTTTCATAGTTTCTATGGCATCTTTGTTAATAAGAAGCAGCAAAAAGTATAAGACAGTAGCTGAGTAGTGAATTAACATTTTCTAGACAGCCCTCATGTATCTTAAACTCAGAAGACTAGCCATCCCTGCCTACTCCTAGACTAGCCATCCCTGACTACTTCTAGACTAGCCATCCCTGATTACTCCTATTCCCAGGAAGAGAGAGTCGATCAAATCTCCCTAAATTCTTGATGCTGAGAATATGATTGCAGAGTGACCTGTGTTCCTCAAATGTGAGGAACAGCAATAGAAATAGAGTACTAAATAACATAGATCCTCAACTACTGATGAATTCTTTAGGTAAGTCCAAATGTAAGACCTGACTCCCACTCTATACAGAAATCAGGATAAGATGTAGCATTAATTGTGCTATTCTCTGCCTAAAAAATTTATACCAGCTTTGTATTGATTACAGGATGTTAGTCAAACTGTTAGGTCAATAATATGTCTTTGGCCATAATTATGGATCAAGATACTGAAATTTGAGTTTATTGAGTCCTCATAATCATTCTGCAATCATTTATAGAAAAGAAAATCAAGAGCCAGGAATATCAAGTAAATTTTCTGAGATCTCAGAGCTAGGGAGAGATGGAGCCCAGATTTTGGGTCTATCTCATGCCAAATTTTTTGTTCTTTCCATCACATTATGACACATTTGTGTTTTCACACACATCACAAAAGATGATTGATAGGAGGATGGAAGATAGAAAAATAATACATAAAAGATAAGGTGGTTACACAAAGGACACTCACACACATGCTCTTCTTGGCTTCATCCTTGCATTCAAGGCCTTCATCAACAAGGTCCATGTTTTGTAAATCTTTTATTTGTGCTATACACCAGTTGAACTACACTATCATGTATTTACCTTGCATGTCCCTTGCTTTCTTGCTGCAGGCAGTCCTTCAATCTCCACATGTCCAACTCCACACAAGGGGAACAACTCTCTCCCTCTCCCAAACCATGCTGTCTGGACTGGTCTTTTGCACTGCAGCTATTTATATGCCTCTTGTCACCATCTGAAAAAGTTTTATTGCCATTATCATACTTTCTGCCCACATCACTTAGCACCATGGCCTTGCTCACGGTAGCTGTTCAATATTTGTTGAATGAATATAAATATGTGCATATGTCAAGGGGTAACTTGTATAGCATTCACCTATGGTGCTGAATTTGTTGTATTTGATTAACTCCCAGCGAACAGTACTTAAAGCAGAATTACTCTTGTCAAATCCTAGACTTCACTTTTTTGGTTTTCAGTGTTACATAAATTTGCAAAATTTGTCAATATTCTCTTAAAAAGTTTTTAGAGTCAAGGAATACATGTACTGGTTTGTTGTATGCGTATACTGTGTGTGTGATGTGAGGTCTCGGTTTCTACTGAACGCGTCACCCATATGGTGTGCATGGTACCCAATAGGTGTCTCTCGAATCTTGCTCTCCTTCCTCCGTCCCCCCTTTAGGGGTTCCCAGTTTCTGTTGTTCCCATCCTTATGCCCGTGTGTACCCAGAGTTTAGTCTCCACTTGTAAGTGAAAACATGTGGTATTTGGTTTTCTGTTTCTGTGTTAGTTCACTTAGAATAATGGCCCCCAGCCTCTTAGACATCTTTTCTTCTTAGTGACTTTCATAACTTAGTTTGATATGATAATATCCTGATGGAAACTAACTTTTTAGTTAAGAGTGCAGGCTCTATAATTGTATTATCTAGATCAAATCCTGGTCCTGATTCTCACATTGTGGCTTTAGGCAATTCACTTAAACTTTCTGAGCCTCAGTTTCCTCATCTGTCAATGGGTTAAATGAGTACCTACCTGGGACTGCCAGCAACATTAATAAGCACTTAGTAAATAATATCCCAGACTGAAAGAATTGTAAACCTGATTATCTCGTTTCCTCCCACTTGATTCTTCTTCCACTTCGTTTATGATCTTTCCTCCTTCAGGGAGATGAAAAGCTAATTTAAGATTATAATAAAAATTAAGATGGACTTGTTTTCCACATTGAGTTCAATTAAGCTCACAAAAAATGATAGATCGTGTACCATGGGCCAAGTACTGACGTGGTGATGGGAGACAAGAGCAGATATGTGCCTCTGACCCCTATGAGCTCACAGCACCAGGAGAAGAGAAGCCCCTTAATATCACACTATTTGGTGATTTAAATGTAGAATTGTTTAGAATGTGGTCTCCTGATTCTACAGTAGAATTTATTACTAAGTGTGTTGTTTCTAGACAACAAAGTGATTGATGACTTTGTGCATCAGTTCGATGCCTTTCACCCAAATACCAGTAACAATCAGGGTACAACCCTGAGTTCTCATGGCCTTTCCCTGATAGCCCACACCAGTCTTCAACTCGCCTGCATGGCCCACCCATCATCACAGGAACCGGGAACAGTTTCCTGTTAAGGGTAAGCCGCTACTTTGTTAAATGTCTTTTGCTCTTAAACTCTGGATTCTAGATTTTGGTTTCTCTGGGCTTTGGAGCAGTACCACAATAATTATTTTGGAGAACACATTTAACATATCTAAAGATTATTACTTCATTCATGTTTCAAAAGCATTGTTAGAAATACTTTATTTAGAGGAAATGTATTTATTTATTAGTAGCACTAATTTAAATAAACTGTCTAAATAAAGTATATCGAACAGATATTAATACACCTACATATGATATACATAACATATGCTATGTATATGCACCATATAGAGTACGACAAAGCTGTAAATGAATATATCAATGTTTTCTCAAATCCAAAGCTAAATATAATGAAATATGTAGTGTGTGTGTGTGTGTATGTGTGTGTGTGTGTGTGTGTGTGTGTGTGTGTGTAATTCCCCCTCTCCTTCCCCATATAGACATGTAGGTGAATTTCCATTTGTTTTAAGGAGTAAATTGCTATATGTTACCTATTATGTTCTTCAAGTGGATACAATGTTATGAAAATATTATGAAATACAGGAAGCAAGACCAATTGTACATTAGCAAGTCTCTTGGTGACCTTCCAGCTTGGCTGTCCTCATCTTCCACTGACAACTTAGGACAACAAAAAGCGACCTTCAGGTTCTGGATTCAAGGTCTCCTCTCACAAAATGAGGCAAGAGAAAAATCATTTCTTAAAGTTGCTACATGAAAAGCTTCATCATGTTTAACAACATTTTGTAAAATTTTGTGTCTCTGGCACAATTGCATTAAAAAGTGGCAAACACCAAGAGACAAATTGAAATTGTTTTATTTTCATTTTAAGGAACAAAAATTAATTTTTATTGATGTAAAGAGACCGAGGCCACACACATGAGAAAAATAGATTCTTTTAATTGATCTCAAATATAATGTCTGGTGACTCTATTTAATTTCTGGATAGTCAATAGCAAGTGGTTATATCTATATTACTGCTATGATCAGATTTGCTCCAACCCAGGAAATAGCCCTGATGCCATCACCAGTGTACATTGGACACCATTTGCTTTAAGAAGATGTTATTGAGACACATTTGAAACTAAAAATTTAATAAGTACAGCAAGGTCAATTAAGAGTAAGAATTTACACACTCTGTCCTCTAAGAGCTTGGAGATTGGTCCTTTGAGGAGAAGGGGACTCAAGTCTCAAAACAGGTAACTAATGCAAGCCATAGCTAAATAAGTACTTGAAATCAAGATGAGCCTCTGCCTTCAGACTGAGCAAGGAAAATGAGTGGAAATTAATACAAAAATATTCTAGAATTGAAGAAAATCTAGAAAGAAAACGAAGAAGAAAGTATAAAAGAAAAGGATAAGAGAAGCTGCTTCCTCAGATCTCATCTTTAAAAATAACTATCAAGAGAACGAATAGTCCCAAGCATCTGGCACCATTCTTAATGTAGAATAGATGCTCAATAAACATTTGTTGAGTGACTTCTCTCTGTCTCCTGCCCCTCTCTCACTCAGTAGTGCCTCAGGATCATTTACTGTGCTGAGTAAGCTCCCTATTTCCCTTTTCCGATCTTAATAAGGCTATATTAGGTCAAAGCAGATGGAATTCTACTTCTAAGTCAAATGTTGAAAAACAATTTCATATGAGTCAACTCAATAACGCAAATAATGTACAGGAGTTAATTTGTTCACTCCAAGAAGCCAGGACAAAAAAAGTAATTGCATTGAACTAAACGTAGCATATATTTTCTCAGGCACAAGCTAACAGGAAGCCTTCCGGAACTTAATCAAAAGGGATCATGACAAGCTCGGTGGCTCAGCCTGTAATTCCAGCACTTTGGGAGGCCTAGGGGAGTGGATTGCCTGAGCCCATGGGTTTGAGACCAGCCCAGGCAATTTGGTGGGACCTCAATTCTACAATAAATCAAAAAATTAGCCGGGCTTAGAAGGCTGAGGCAGAAGGATGATCGCTGGATCCCATCAGGTTGACGCTCTGGTGGATGTGAGCATGCCACTGTACTCCAGCCTGGGCAACAGAGTGAGACTCCAATTCAAAAAAAAAAAAAAAAAGCATCATAGGTCTAAGAGATGTGACTGTTAACAATGTTAAAAATTTTGTCAACAATTGCATAGACACTCCAAACCTGAGTCTTTGAGTGCATGTGACTGGGTACTGCACTAGTAAATGACTTCCATCATCAGTATGCTTGGTTTGCATACTTGCTTTCCACTATTTATCTTTCCTTACTAGAAACTCTTTCAAAATGTTAATGCTTTAATGCTTTAATTTGGACTTTGTGGTGGATACATCCTACTGTGTCTCTCTTTCTTCTGCTCCTATAGGCTGTATCCTTGTGTATCAACCTAATACCTAATCTCAGCTTCACATTAAATTTCACAGTCTCTGGGAGTTAGAGAGTGATAAGGAGTAATGAACTTCTATAGCCAAAGTGACTATGAAGTCTGCTATTGGGTGAAGAATTATGATAGAGCCCTACATATTCTCATGACAGAAGCTGATAGAGTAACCATATAATTTATTATCCAAATATGGACACTTTTGAGAGTGAAACTAGTAATAATTACATCAGAATAGCAGACCAAAACAGGCAAACCAAAACACATAGCTACACTATGAACTGAACATTTTCAAAAGTACTTTCTTTAGAACATAGCCTATCACATGCACTGTGTATGAAATGGGTAATAAGGGCAAATAACTAACTGACTAGAGAGTGATTTAGATATCAAGAAGGTCACAAAATCTTATTATCTGTAGAGTTGGGCTCTATTTCACATTTCACATTCTAGATTTTCATTTTCTGTGGGACCTTGTGGTAGACTCTATACATTTTGTTCCATGACTTTTGGAAGATAGTATTAATTTTTACAATTTCCCTAAACTCATTTGAAAGAGAAGAAATTTGCTTTCTTGAGATAATATATTCTTGTTATTTACATAATTCTTTGTTCTAGGTCATTATTTTTCAGCTATACATTTTTCTAATTTGATTAGAAAATGAAAATTATGTGAATAATATTTGACAAATTATTTTTAACTTTAAGGAATAAGGTATGAAGGGTAACGAATCCAGGCCAAAAGTCAGAACACTCATATTTTAATCTCATTTTTGCTGTTAACCATCTATGAGATGAAAAGTAAACCGTTATCTTCTCAAAGAAAAGAATTATGTGAAAGAACATTCTAAGTGCCTTCTATGTGGGAGGATTGTGGGAGGTTTTGTATAAATCGTATTGACTATATCTCTTTTTGCAAATTCATCAATGAGGTGTCAAGAAATTGAGTACCTTGTCCTAAATCCTCAACTAGTAAATGGTAGGGCAAGATCTGAACCTAGCTCTATCTATGAAGTCCATACTGCCAAAAGATTATTCCTTTACTTATCCTGAAAATGGAAATCTTAATAGTGAGTTACAAGATTATTGCGAGAATTCAAACAGTTGAATAACAAAATAGTTTTAAAAATTCAGCACAATCTATATATTTGGGTAATATTGGATCCTTTTCCTTATATTTTCTCTCCCTTTCTTGATTCTCTAATTCAGGATTTAGATAAAACTTTTGAAGTAGCCATCACATTTTATGACAAGAGAATCGACTGCAAATATTTTTCAAAGTGGTGTCTAATTTCGTTTGATTCCAAGTCAAATGTGAGACCACCATGCTGAGATAGTATCTACTCCCAGGGTCTCTACTCCATGGGCATTTGCAGCTTTCTATTATCAATACCCTAGGTCACCCTGACATTTCAAAACAACTGCTTTGTCCTGTATTTATATTAGAGCTCTTTATTAAGCCAAGGTACAATTTGTTTTTAATTATTATGTCATTCCACCTTCATCTATAAGATGACATTCTAGCTAATCAACTACAGTACTACTATTAAAGACAAGGAAGAAGGTGAAAGAAGATCAAGGTAGTTACAAGGTTAGTCTCTATTTTCAAAGCATCACTTGAGGCTTCATTCAGGTAATTCCAATTAACTTTTATTGAAAGTTACTTAGCTAAAACCCCAGCAAATGCTGCTATAACTAGATTCAGTACTCTAGGCCTATCCATCTGCCAAAGAATTCAAGCTATATATATATTTTTCAAATGTACCAAAAATAGTGCCTCCAAGTCTGACCTCTGTGATACCTTCCCCGTGGTCTCATGCAAATTAAGATGACTGTGATATAAAGATCTTCAAGACCAGGGTCATAATGGAAACATTAGCAGACCCTTCACTACCAAAGCCTTGCAGGGGGCCATTAAGATATTTCATAGAGGTACAAGTGGCAGCCTCAAAGCAAATTAACAGAAACAGAAGCACCGTGAATAGAAAACAAAACAAAAACCCAATGAGCGACAGTGAAGATATCATTAAAAACATAGAGGCAATGAAAATGCCTATGGTGTATTTTTCATTATCTGTGACCTTGAGTTGCAGTTTTGGCTCTGTGTTTATTATCAGTTTAAGAAAAATGCTGTCTTAGACTCCGGGACTCATACAATCTTTGTATGATTCCTAAGGAAGAGGAGAGACAAAGTCCGAAGCTAGCTGTCAAAAAACAATTTACTATTCTCATCTGGTAGGAATTTTTTCTCTGCCCTCTTCATTATTGTCTCTCAGGGAATCTATCCATGATGACAGAAAGATAAAAATTAGATTGAGGCCTGTTACCCTGTTTTGACTGTTCATAGCCTCTCAGTGCATGAATCATATTAGCAAATTCAGTTTTCTACCTAAGGCAGCTGGTTAGCAAAATGCCATTGAACAAAAGAGATCTCTTAGCCACAGTTAAACTGTCAGGTTATTATAATTCAGAATCATAGGGAATAGTAATCTTGCTGTAGAAATATGCTACTCAACATAGATCATGACCCATAAAAATAAGTTACTCAATTCCTAACGTGCTTAGCTTTTTCTTCTGCAGTTTTTTTTTTTTTAGCATAAGACCAAAAAAATATATTTTTGCTTGGATTTATGTGAAATAAGTATTGTTTACTTTAAATGAAGTGAGAAATTGGGGTTAATGTCTCAACTACTTCCCATCATAAGACTTTTCATTCCAGGCATTTCAAGGTTAAATTTGATGTCATCACAGACTACCAGAAAAATACACGTCCCCATTTCATTCACTTGCTTTGTGTGTATAAATGCAGTCCTTACACAGTCTTTTTGTTGAACACTAAATTAAATGCGACCACAAAGTCTGTATTTTTCCAATATTTAGTAGATGTTTGATGAAAAGTTTGGCAACTTAATTCTCATAAAGATGATTAAGTAGAATTATATTGGCAAAAATCAGCTATCACGTAATATTTGGAAAAGCGGATAGGAAAGAAGATAGTTGATAGGAATGTCTCTTTCTCTCTTTCTCTGTCTCTCTCTGTCTCTCTCTTCCTCTTTAATGACCTTTCTATATGATTCTTACATAATCAAAACTTAGATACTAAAGAATTAAGCATGAAAGATATTTAGGATTATTCTTTGTGACCAGTTTGAAATAGATTGCATTGTTATCCTTAGAAATAATCTCTTTCCAGGAAAATTAAATTATACTAATACTTTTTTCCCATTAGAAATACTACTTTTCTTTTTACTTTATTTTCTACTGTTGCAGCTCTAAGTAAAATATCTTTTTTTTAATAAAAATCATTAGATATGAACCAGAAAATAAAAATTGTTTGCAGAGATTATTGCATTTCTCTTCATCTAAATTTTTTTTCAAATTTGACCTATAGCATTCTTGATGCTTATATTTAGTTAGTAGTTGAGGCTTTTTCTTTGCACCAAAAAAGGATGCTTGTGCTAAGAATCTTTCTAAAGGCAGAGGGGAGTTTATCAAAGTCCCTCTCTCCAAAACATTCTCATCTTTGTTACAGAATAAACATAATAGAGAGAGTAATTAATTTAGGATAAATCCTCAAATTGGTATGCATTTATTTTGATAACATCTCCATGGTTATACTATGTCTCAAGGTCAGTGGATTCATTAAAGTTAAAAGCAGATAGAAGAGTCAGAGAATAAGGCAAGAATGTGTATGTTGAGGGTCCCTTCAACCTTGAATTCAACCACTAGAAGAGTAAGAAACTATTAGGAATCCATGGAGCCAAAGCAAGCATTACATTAGCCAAGCAGACAGCTAGCAGGGACTAGAACTCACATCCATAGTAGAAAAAAATTAAGGTTGAAGTTCAGAAAATTGGAAGAATAGATGTGATTTTTAAAAAAAGTTCAAAGGCCAAGGCAGATGGTTGAAATCTGGTATCGCTATAGAAATAATAAGCAAAATCAATCATGCCAATGCTGAGAGACCAATTTTCAAAGCATTATTTTGTTTAAATTTCTTGAGTTGTAATAGGTTCTACTAAACAAAAACCAAGTTCACAGTCCCTAATTTAGAGGTGTGTGTGTGTGTGTGTGTGTGTGTGTGTGTGTGTGTGTGTGTGTAGACAATTATAAGTGTCTGGCTGGGGTAGAGGTGGGTGGGGAGGGAAGGAACTGCCCCAGTTCTTTGGGATCGGAATGGAACAGTGCCCATTTCAAATGTGCTGTCCCTTTCCCCTGGTCCTTCCAATATGGCCCGGCTGCTTAGCCTTTTTACAAAGAAACCCCATGTCCATGCTTTGAGTGTTCATCCCCTGTGAGACATAGTCTCTCCGCTTTCATGCTGGCTGCTTTGGGAGAAGGCATTCGGTAAAGAGAGTCTAGCTTCCTACTTTCTTTTCCCTCCTCCTCTTTTTTTCCAGGCTAGAAAAAGATGCTTCTAATATTTTTTTGGCAGCTTATTTTCTGTATGCTTAGGAACAAAATATGATGGGAAAGAGAGGGTAGATCAAGTTTGTGTTTGAAATTTTTCTTCTGTGTGAAATATGTTCTGTTCTTTCTACTATCAAGTTAATCTTTTTCTCTTCTTTTTCATTTTTAATTGTTGTCTTGACAAAATAGGAAAGAAATACAAGGAGTTAGATAGACAGTGGCATTGATTATGGCCCCTATTCTCACCAAAACGTAGAACTAGACTGTTGGAACACAAAACTGCGTTTATAAAGCATCTTAAGCTCCTCACTCCCAGGGCAGTATAGAAAAGAGTGTAAATTATATATTGTCTTTCTTTAAGATTATAAGCAAGTTATGGATTATTTACACATGATATATGATAATCTACCTAGAAAAAAACAAAATCAAGACAGTTTAAGAACAAATAAAAAAGTTCAGAGGCTAGGTATGGTGGCTTAGCCTGTAAACCCAGCACTTTGGGAGGCTGAGGCAAGAAGATTGCCTGAGCCCAGGGGTTCGAGACCAGCCTGGGCAACTTGGTGAGACATCGTCTCTATAATTAAAAAATCACAAGCCGGGCTCGGTGGCTCAGCCTGTAATCCCGTGCTTTGGGAGGCTGAGGTGAGTGGATTGCCTGAGCCCTCGGGTTCGAGACCCGCCTGGGCAACTTGCAAGACCTCATCTCTACAATAAATAAAAAAATCAGCCGGGCGTGGTAGCGCGTGCCTGTAATTCTGGCTACTCGGAAGGCTGAGGCGGAAGGATCGCCGGAGCCCAGCAGGTGGAGGCTGCGGTGGCCGGGAGCGGCCACTGCACTACAGTCTGGGCTACAGAGTGAGACTCCAACTCAAAAAAAAAAAAAAAAAAATCACAAAAAACTAGCCAGGCGTGCATCTAGTTCTAGCTACTTGGAAGGCTGAGGCAGAAGGATAGCCTAAGCCCAGCAGGGCAAGGCTGCAGTGGCCGTGAGTGTGCCACTGCACTCCAGCCTGGGTGACAAGAGTGAGATTCCAATTCTCAAAAACAAAACAAAACAACAACAACAAAAAAGTTCAGAAATACTGCTAGATGTAAAATTAGTCTACAAAGTTATATAGCACTGGCAATAAGCAGCTAGAAAAATGATTCATAGAAGTAAAACTCCATGTACAACCACAGCAAAAATTATAAGCCACCTAAGAATTAACTCTATTTAGAATACATAAGATATTTTTGGAGGAAACTGTAATATTCTAACAAAAGACAAATAAAGAGTCATCCCATGGTTGTGGATAGAAGTTATTTATATTATACAGATGATGCTACCTAGATTCTTCTATAAATTTAATGGAAGTTCTATGAAAAGCTATTAGATATTTGAGGAACTCAATAAAGTTACTTACAAAGAGATTTGGAAATTAGTGACCCACAAATAACTACAATCTTAAACATAAAAATAAATGGAAAAATTGCCCTATCAGATTTTAAGATTTATATGTGCTAAAAGTCAGGCCCTGGATTCTGAGTTAGGTGTGCTTTTACAGAGCAAAAACATACAGGTCAGAATCCTACTAACCTTCCTTTTAAGCTGAAGGAAAAGAAAGAGAAAGAAATAAAGGCTGAAACTATGTCCCCACTTGTGAGGTAAAGTAATTCCACACTAGTGAAAAATGTGAGTCAATGAAGATCAGCCTCTTGACAGTAAGTTTAGTACTTCTGCAACCTTAAAGAATGATGGGTTTAAGGAGGGGAGAGGCTCCCTTACAAGCCAAAGGATGGAAATGATGGAGAGTTGCTTTCTTTGAGATGACAGTGAGGAACATGGGGATTGGGGATTATAAACTCGCCTCTTCAATAACATTCTAGCATAAGGATGTATCATAAAGCATCGAACAATTTGTGGGGTTTGGAAAATCAATTCATTTCTAGCATAAATAATATTGTGATAGATTGGTAAATTTAAAATCTTTGATACTTATTTTTATTTACATATTATTTGCAAACATACAGAAAAACAAAAATGAAAAAAACTAAATATCTTTTAGCATAGAAATCTTGAAATTTACTTGTGAGATGAGCAAACTCACATTTGCCCTGAGGAAGATTATTGTGATTCATTTTGCCTAGTATCTTTCCATTTATTTTTCATTAATATTGTCCCTAACGTCAATAGCATGGAGTCGACAATAAGAAGTTTCCCTTTAGATTCATACATTAGCACTTACACAACTTGGAATCTTGAAATGTTTGCTATAAGAGGACAGAACTCACAAACAAGGAACCTCCCCTGGGCCAATTTCCAGATTTTGCTATTATCCATACTCGTTTGAGAGTCTGGCCTAAAGATTGAAAAACTGCTATATAAAAAATAAACAAAAAACAAAAACTCTATTCTGCCCTGAACTCAGTATAGAATTTGAACTTAATATATTAATGCAGAAAGAAACAAATATAATTTCTATACTTATTCATACTCTCCTTTCTTGTATATTTCTATCTAAAGTCTACCATTCTCAGCTTAGCTGTCTATGGAAAATATTTTAATATATTTGAGAGACTGCTTTTCGTTGCCTTCTCAAAAAAGTATTTGTACAGCTAAAGAGGTGATTATGTAAGCTGTTAATTCTTATCTTTTACTTCATTCATTAATTCCTTCACTCACTCATCCATTCAACAAATAGCTATGGAGGGCTTTAACTTTTTCATTCAGAATGTTTGATCCAATGGTGAATAAGACATTCATGATCCATGCCCCTGTGGAATTTATATAAAATAAACAAATAAAGTAATTATAAATGGTGAAGAGTGAGTATTATAGCAAAAAAAAAGAGCTGAGACAGAGAATTGTGGAAAGGAATAATTTTGAATGGAGCTTTTTCAATGGCAAATTTAGATTAAGAAAAACATGGTATTTTCTTCTGATGTAAATAAACACATTCATGTAAAATTTAGCAACAAATCAACAAAATATGAATAAATCAGAGCAGTATTATTTAATGTAGCAGAGAAAAAATTATCCCAAGTCTATGAAGTCATCTTGATGTTTCAAGTAAAATTTCCAAGGATCTAGACATTGCTTTGATGATTTTATTAGAAATGAGATAATAGCAGGTTTGGGCTGTCTCCTTCTAGTCATGTCACTTGGGGATAATTTTCCCCAGGAAGCTATGCTAACTGGCACCATTTCAAGAAGATTGAGCTGCTCTGGTAAGAAATTCCCAGAATGGGACTCCCAAGGATAGGACCCAAGGTGTTCAACAGAGAAACTTCAAAAGAGCCAAGTCATTAGTGTCTACTTCTTAACCTTCAACCTTGAGGACTTCGTGTATGTGCGTGTGTGTGTGTGTGTGTGTGTGTGTGTGTGTGTGTGTGTGTGTGTATGTATAGAAAAGACATTGAAACTATGCTTTGGAAGTTTAAACTGAAGACAGTGGAAAAAATTGACACAATTTAGAAAAGACAGTGTTTCTTCTATTTTAGCCCAACAGTAATTTAAAAATTACTGCATTACATTTTCCCTTTTTTTGTTGTTGTTAAGAAAGCAAGATTTATTGAGAGAACAGAAAAGCTCCCACAGGTGAGAGGGGACCCGAAGGGGCTGCCCTACATTTTCCACAATTAATTTCTCTCTCTAAATACTAAACATGGATGCACAAAAGATGCCTAAGTTCATGTTAAGGATCAAATTCTTGTAAAGCTGTATTTTTTTTGAAATACAAACTGCATTTGCTCGGAGCTTTGTACACACATGCAAAAAAATGAACACTGCCCCCCCAGCAAATGTCTGTAGCCACTTGAACACATACCACCTCCTGCAGCTTCTCCATATATCAAATGTAGCTGGGTTGATTTAAAGATTATTTGTTAAGAATGCATGCAGCCCACAATTTTTTAAAATATAAGGTTCGGACCAATAAATGACCCTTTGTTGCCACACGGCTCTTCATATCTCGCCCAGAAATCAGCAGTGTAAGCATTCTACCCTGTACCAACTAACACAGAAACTAGTAGAGCTAGGTAGCTGGAAACTTGGCGTGGTGTATAAATTCACAAGAATCCATCAAGCTTTTCTATTATTTATACTGTAAGAATTGTAGGCTATCTATCTGTATAGTAACAAGGGTAGCCCGGACAACTACCACCTGAATTATGCACGGAGAGAGAAGAAACAGCACCATATACATCATGGTTTGGTATTGTTCATTTTGGGGGTAAGTTTTCCTATAACAGCTGTCTGAAAAGTCTTTCTTAGCCCATATGCTGAGTGTGCTGTGTGTGTAGATTAAGGCTGGTTCCTTTGTTCCCGATAGACCACGAGTTTAATCCTGGCATCCCCATTCACTATTTACTGCTTTTTCCATCTTGGTAGAGACATTTTTAACTTGGGTAAGCTAACTTTCAGTTTTATTATCTGAAGAATAAGGGTGCCTATGTAATTAATTTATCGTTAGCAGAGCACTAACAACTGAATTCTTTTATTATTTAACATGTATGAAGGCTTTAATTATTAAATAAAAGGCAGTGATTTGTGTTTGAAAATCACTAAGGTCAAAAAATGTGTGTCTTCTACATGAAAGATTGTCTATCATAACGAGTTATGGTCACTATGTATTATTTTTATAAAGAATTCCAGTGATTGTTTTTTCCTTTTTGTATTTTCATTTTTTGAGTTGGAGTCTCACTCTGTTGCCCAGGCTGGAGTGCAGTGGCATGACCACGGCTCACCGCAGCCTGGACCTCCTGGGTCCAGGACCTCCTGAGAGCCTTCTTCCTCAGCCTCCCGAGTAGCTAGGATTACAGGTGTGTGCCGCCATGCCTAGCTAATTTTTTTTTTTTTTTTTTTTTTTGTAGAGACAAGGTCTTGCTATGTTGCCTAGGCTGGTCTCAAACTCCTGTACTCAAGCAATCCTCCTGTCTCAATCTCCCAAAGTACTAGGATTGCAGGCCTAATGCACCTGGCCTTTCTGATTATCAAAGTCATAATGCAGAATGCGGTTGTACCCTAAGACACCTTTTCTAATTCAGACTTGTGATCAGAAGCTCAGCAAGACACAGGACCTCTGTCATTAAATACAATTATTTGGACTGTAAAGTGATCTAAAGTTTATACTTAGTTTACTTACTATTAGGTGTCAACTTGAATGGACTGAGGGATGCCTAGACGGCTGGTGAAGCATTGTTTCTGGGTCTGTGAGGGTGTTTCGGGGGAGACTGACATGTGAGTTAGCAGATCCAAAGAGGAAGTTCGGCCTTTAATGTGGGCGGGCACCATTCAATCAGTTGCCGGCACAGCTACAACAAAGCCCACACAAGAGGGATAAGCAGCTTGCCGAATTTCCTTTCCCGCCCTTCCTTGATGGGAGGCTTTGCTTCCTCTTTGGACGTCAGACTCCAGATCCTTTGGCTTTTGGACTCTAGGATTTGCACCCATATCATCCTGGGGACCCCGGGGCCTTCAGCCTCAGACAGAGAATTGCACTGTTGGCTTCCATTGGTTAATTGAGGCTTTTGGACTTGAACTGAGCCACCTGCCAGCTTTTCTCATTGCCCGCCTATGTGGGACTGCACCTTGTAATTGCATGAGCCATTCTTCCCTAATACATTCCCCTTTTTAGATACATATATTCGAGTGCTTCTGTCCCTCAAGAGAATTCTAATACAGTAATGGAGGAAAGTACTTTTTTACATTGCTATTTAGAAGTCACCAACAAGAATCATAAAAATAACAATTCTAATTGTATTATCCAATATTTACTGAGAATTTACTCCATGTGTGATGCTGGTGTTTTGCTAAGTGGCGCTGCTAAGTGATTTATGTTTAATTTCCTCATGTAATTCTTATAGCCCTAAGAGATAGGCACAAATATTATTTTGGGTTTTCAGATAAAGAAACTGAAGCTTGATGAGGTTAAGTAAATGGTTCAAGGCTGCACAGGGAATAGGGGCTAAAGCCAGTTCTGTTTGACTCCAAAGTTCAGACGTACGTGACTCTTTAGAATGACCTAGAATAAACTTAACAGGATAATTTGCTCCTTTAGAAACAGATCAACATTTTTTGCTATGATGCCCAATGCAATTGAGGCAATGACATATGAGGAAGATGAATGAGTGCTTTCTTCCAATAAATGTGTTTCTTTTAAAAATAACAGACTGAAATTTTCATAAATGTTGTCAGCTTTGTTTCAAAAATTTCTTACGGTGATTCATAAGTATAAAAACTAAAGGTGCCATGGAAGATGAAGAATCTAAATAAAATTGGAGGAGCAAGTTTTTTGAGTCTCAACAATACAGTCTATTCACTTTATTTTTTGTGGCACTGATGTCCCTGAAACATAAATATTACATTTATGTCTGTGTGAGAAGTACCACACAAAATGAGCCTTTTTTTTTTTTAATAAAAGTTCACTTTTCCCCCAAATGATAAATTATCTCATTCTTAGAATTCTGTTGTGGGCCCAGATGACAAATCATAATCTTAATGCTCTTTGAGTTTGAAGACATTAGAGAGTTCTTACAGAGCCTCTGCTAATTGTTAAAAGTTAAAGAGCAACCAGTTCAGAAGCCCAATGTGCACCAGATGAATCTTCAAGGCTGGAGCAGGAAGCCCTAGAGCTAGAAATCTTTGGTTTGTTTGCTTCTTATGTGTTTGTTTTCTGGAGATACATGTCAAGAAGTCAATTATTTCCTCTCTCGAAAACAGTCTTGAGTGAGACATGACTAACAATCCCTCCCATTGTGCAGAAAGTTGATGACAATCCCATAGAGATCTCGAAAAAAATCTGAACCAAGGAGCCTGAATACAATGCTAGGCATGAAAAAAAGAGGAGATATGGAAGAAGTAGTGACAAACCAGGAAAAAGTGGTCCAAGCAACAAAGAAAAGTGGAGAGACAGTGAGATACAAGGTACTCTAGGAAGGGAAGTGAGTTTCAGAATCCTTAAAAGCTTCATCATCCCATGGTGCCTGAACACATCTACAAGACAGAAACATAAAATGAGCACCACAGGAAGCAGAAAGATGAAGATGTCCTGGGACTTCCAAGGAGCTAAGGAGAAACTAGCTGAGCACAAGATGTAGACAGGTGATGCTAAAAACTATCATCCAATCATGTGAGCCTGAATTAGTAGGCAAAATGTAACCCTGCCTTATAATTGCTTATATATGAAATCATTAGACAGCTAAATCCTGAAAACAAAGCAGTCAGAAACTCCACCTGTTTTACCCAAGGGAATCATCTGATGATAAGAGGGAAAAAAATTAATAGCAAATAAATCCTTCTGAAGGATTTCTATATAAGGAGCAAGGATCTCCCTTTCAATCCAGAAAATAGTTTTTCCTTTAAAGCCAGGGCAATCTATAGAATCCCTACCAATAAAATTGTAATATGCATATTAGAAAAGAATTTACCTTTTAATTTTTGTGATACAGCTTGTAAAAACTTTAACAGAAGACATTCCAATTAGCAGAGAAAGATGAACCTTCCAAAGCTCATGTTTTACTCAGGTTTGCACAAAAATAGAATATTAGAAATACAATGGGAAAAGTTGCTGTAATTGAAACCAGCCGTTAAGCAATTTCAGGCAACGAACTGTGCAATTAGCCCCTTTGTTACCAGAAAACTAGTAGAAGTGGACTGAGGAAAACAGAGGAGAAAAAAAATGATATTAAAAAAATTTCAATGTTGAATTGACAGTGTAGTTATAGTATATTTCTACAATGGCTATAGCTATATTGTCTTAGCTTGAGCTGATGTAATGACGTACTACAGACTGGTGGGTTAAACAACAGAGTTTTATTTTCTCATGGTCCCAGAAGCTAGAAGTTCATGATCTGGGTACCAGTAGAGTCAAGTTCTGGTGAGGGCTCTTGATCTGGGTACCAGTAGTGTCAGATTCTGGTGAGCGCTCTCTTCCTGGCTTATAGGTAACTGCCATCTCTCTATGTCATCATTTGGCCTTTCCTCAGTGGCTGTAGAGAGACAGTAAGCTCTGATGTCTCTCTCTAACCTAGTGTGTAGGTCTTGTCTTCATGACCCAATCTAACTCAAATTACCTCTCAAAGGCTTTATCTCCAAATACCATCACATTAGGGGTTTGGTCTTTAACACATGAATTTGGGGGAACACAGACATTCATTCCATGACACATATACATATTTATAATTACTCATTAAAGGCTAAAATCCCTTCCCTATTCTCTACAATATCCTATCTTTCTACATGATCTGTCCCTCATTCTCTGTATTTCTTGTCTTTCTACTCAACACTTGATTTCTTTGGCTACAACACTTGTTTTCTTTGAACACTGGATGATGCCCTTCCAATGCAGCTCAATCACATATCCAGTAATTGGGTAATGGCTGTCAGGTAGGGCCCAGTGAAGACTGAGAACTAGAGTCCTCGTTTTCTTTCTGCTTTGGTCTCCTCTTGAGGGCTTTTTTTGGCTACCCTCTCAGCATGCTAAGATTTCTCTCAGCTTACAATATTTGTACTTGTTTCCTGCCTTACCTGAAATGTCCTTCTCCCAGGTAGCTACTAGATCTGCTCTTTCTTCCAGAAGATCTCTGCTTAAAAGT
Organism: Tarsius wallacei; assembly: GCA_963574415.1. NCBI lineage: Eukaryota > Metazoa > Chordata > Mammalia > Primates > Tarsiidae > Tarsius > Tarsius wallacei. The sequence goes on from CAUYQG010103564.1 coordinate 40,566, forward strand.
TACTGTGCCAGAGGGTTTTTTTTTTCCTGAATATTTGATGAAACCACAGTCTCACCTACCCAACCTCACCCCATTTTGACACTCTATCCCCTTTTCCTACTTCACTTTCTTTCCCTATTTTCAGTATTCTGAGATGTATAAATCTGGGTATCATCTGAAAGTTCCATCAAAGACCACTATGTTATGTTCTCTGCTGCATCCCCTATGTCTAATCCTACATTGGCACATGGTGGCATTCAATGAATCTTTGCTGAAGTACTGTTAAATGAATAAACTATGTGTTATGTATATTTTACATATACACATTGAATGCATCTTCAAACCAACTATTATTACATGAAGGGTCTGGATTATACTTCTTATAAATAGACCACTGATTTGGGGGGAAAGTTTCAGACAGTGTTATGTCTCCCACATGCCAACCCTTACATCTGTTGCATGCCACTCAGCTCATCAAAAAGTGGCCAGGCAAAATAAAATTTTTTGAGTGTTGATTACATGTTGTGCCTCTTTTGAATACCAGGTTCTTGCCCACTGTTGTTATTGAAGTTGGTCACTCCATACAGTGAACTAAAACCATACCTAAACTGTCCTCTAATTCAAAATTTAATAAAGACTACCACAAGGATTATTGAGAACACCTAAACTTATACAATGAAGTGAGAATTCTCTACACATAATATGTTAAGGAGATAACACAGTATGGAAAACCTCTCACAACACAAAATGGAGTACTAATAAAATCTTTCAATTCTGTATCTCAAAGAACCTACAGAAATATTTTAGGTAACTCTGGCTAAGTAAATACTATCCTTTTTGGTGCTGTTCTGGTGATCTATTGCTGTGTAAAAAATCACCCTCCTCAAAAAAAAAAACAAAAAAAAAACTGAGTGGCTTAAAATAACCATAACCTATTTACTGCAGAATCAGAAATCTGAATGGGGCTCAGAGGGGAAGGTTTTTCTCTGTTCCATGTGGCGTCAGCTCAGTTGGACACTGGATGCTGCCCTTCCAATGCAGCTCACTCACATATTCAGCAATTTGGTGATGGCTTCAGCTGGGGCCCAGTGAATGCTAAGGACCGGGGGCCTCATTTTCTTTCTGTTTCAGTCTCCTCTTGAGGACTTTTTACTTGACTTCTTCTTGGCCTTCTCACATCAAAGTATCAGGGTTTACAGAGCAAGTATCCTAAGAGCACAAAATGGAAAGAGAAGGCTTTTTATAACCTAGCTTTGGAAGTCACATAGCATTACTTCTGCCATATTATATTGGGCAAGACAGTCATAAAGATCTGCCTGGGTCCAGCGGGAGGGACAAAGATCCTATCACTTGATGGAAGGGTAGGATATTGCTGATTAGGGCTTGAGAAGCAAATGGATGTTTCCTTTCATGTCATGTGGGGACATGACGTTTTCTCTAACACTCTTTAGCTGGCCTTTATCCAAACAGCTATTGTAAATAGAAAACCTGGACTATATTGTGGTGTCCATCCTTGGAAACACAATTACCATGGGTCTTTTCCTGATTTTTCTTCTTGCATTATCCAAATTTTCCTAACCCTCTTTGGTATTTCTTATACCATTATTTTCTCATACCTATCTGCTTATTATTATTTTTTAAGCAATCCAGAATCTCTGACTACCAAGCCTTTATTCAACAGAGTTCCTTAGAGGTTTATTCTACCTCTCCCCACCAAGAAAAAAAAAATTGCAAGGGCTTTCCCATTAATTGCTTAGTACTCTGAGAATTCCTTATTTCTTTTTGGTGATCTTGAAACTCTATCTGATCTCTCCCTTCCTTAAGCATTTTGTGCTCTTTGGTTATTTCCTCCTGAGTTCTGCATTTCCTAACCTATGATAACAATAAAATCAGTTATATCCTTCTACTTTAATGAAAAAAAAAATAAAGTTAGGCTACTTGTTGGTTAGGGCTTGAGAAGCAAATGGATATTTCCCTTCATGTCATGTGGGGACATGACATTTTTTGTAACACTCTTATCAGTTGGCCCTTACCCAAACCACCTCAAATACCCCCATAGAGCAGTTTTTCTTGGAGATCAGATTAGACACTACAACATATTCTCTAAATTGAACCTGAAGGGATTGGACCAGAAGTCACCCAGCAGCCTCCATGCTCACCTTCCTCTACTATCCTCCATAATCTTTTCATGCAGCTATGGAAATTACTGAGCATGGAAAATCAGGATAGAGTAGGGTTTCCACCATCTTTCTCCCCCAGGTATTCCTCGTCAGTATTTCTTTAAGGACTGCTCATGTGGACCTTTCTGCTACAAAAAGCTCAAGATCAGACCCCATATATACTTCCCAAACTTCGGGAACACATTTTTTCTTCTCTCTAGAAGAAGAATATGGAAAAGGATAAGGTTCTATACTTTGAGCTCTCAAATGCTCTTCCAGAACACACAATTTATAACTACACTGAGCATTACCGGTGGCACCAAAGAGGAACTTTGTGTTCTACTGCCCAGCACTCATTCTACAGAGATTTGGGTTGCTGGGCTCTCTTGCAGGTTCTGTAGATCTTTATGTGACCCTCTTGGAGTTCTCTCATTATGCATTAGAAATGGAAAAGCAGTGCTTTCATTTCTTACCCAAACTGTACTCTCTCCACAAGGCTTTAATGTCACCTCCCTACTCAACACTTCTCTTGCTCAGCATAGAAAAACCTCACATAATGCAAAATGGAGTATAATAAAACCTTTCCATTCCGAATCCCAAAGAAACTACAGAAATCTTTTAGGTGACTCTGGTTAAGTAAATAATATAATATCCTTTTTGATGTTGTTCTGGTGATCTATTGCTGTATGAGAAACCACCCACCACTAAGTTTTGGGGGTGGGGAGAGTTGGTGGACAGACATTTTCCAAACTTTTTCTTTCCCCTAATCCGTGCTAGGAAGGAGAAGGACTCTCTGAATATAAGAACATGAGAAACATTCATCCTTGGCTTTGGATTATAATAGAAATTCTGGAAGTGGAGTGTCCTATTTGACAATCTATTACATATATAAAGTTTAATACGCACACACTAATCCATACATTTGCCATTAGGAGTCTGTGTTGCAAAAAAGATACTGGGATGTCCCAGGCAATGTGAATCTTTACTCAATCGCATCTCTCACAAACATAAAACTCGATTCTCTTCTCTAATTTCCTTTTTTTTTTTTTTTTTTTTTGAGTTGGAATCCCACTCGATCGCCCAGACTGGAGTGCAGTGGCCGCTCCCAGCCACCGCAGCCTTGACCTGCTGGGCTCCGGCGATCCTTCTGCCTCAGCCTTCCGAGTAGCCGGAATTACAGGCACGTGCCACCACGCCCGGCTAATTTTTTTGATTTATTGTAGAGATGAGGTTTCGCCTGCCCAGGTGGGTCTCGAACCCGCGGGCTCAGGCAATCCACTCACCTCAGCCTCCCAAGGCGCGGGATTACAGGCTGAGCCACCGAGCCCGGTATTTCTACCATTTTCAATAGGTAATATGGGTATATTTCTTCCTTTCAAATAGTGATGTTACTCTTAGAAGACTCAAACACATTAAGCGCTCAATTACTTTGAAAGACACAACCCATATTTACAGCATGATGAGTTCGTGATTGAATCTTTGAAATGGAAAAATAAACAAATATAAAGTATGATCCTTATGCATCATTTATTTTATTCAGGTAAAATAGAGTTACATTTTCCATATACTAATCCTAAGGTTAAATATTGGCATTTCTGGTTCTCTATTTTCTAACACTAAATGCCGTCCCAACTTCCAAATTAGAACAATAATAGTAATATTGTTGTTGGTGGTGTATATGTGTGTACACATATGTGAGTATGTTTGTTGGAAAAGGGATCTAAGTAGGTGATGTTTAGATAAAGAAACATATATTTTCATCAGTTTACTAAACTAACATTCTGAGTCTAGCTACAAGAGAAATTGGGGTCTTTTTCCAGGATAGCACATGAATTGCATAAAATTCTAATTTTGGGAGGGATTTGATGTTGGGAGGCATTTTTGTATATTTTAAGAATCAAAGAAGACAAAGGAAAGGAAGTATTTTTTTTTAATTCTCTTTAAGACTTTTAAAAAATATATCAATTTATTCTCATCCATATCACTAATTTTGAACAATTAATACAATAAATTTTGAACCATTTATACAATAAAGCAAAATAAATGTGTCTTCCCTCACTCTAGAGGAATTATTTTATTCTGTTTTATAATTCATCAAACATTTTATTCTTTTTTGTGTATGTGTTTTATATTAACTCTTCATAGTAAAAAAAAAAAGTCACTTTATTTTCCAGTAGTGAAAATGCAGATTAATCCCAACAATTTCAACTAAAATAAAGCAAAAATTACATTTGTTTTCCTTATTGTTTCTTCTTTAATAGAAAAAAAATGAAGGAAGCCTCAGTTCTGGTGAGAGAAGCATTTTCTCCTAGGTTGTTAACGGCCTGTGCTTTGAGGGGTGTAAGAATCCACTTCCCAGAGACTCTTTCATCACTTCACTTTTCTGATGCTTTTAGAACATCTATACTAAATGCAAAAGTCAAGCCTTCTGTGGTGCATTTTCTGTGAGAAGGGCTCATTAGAGCAATTTATCGGGGGCTTGTATGACTTAGAAATGGGTCCGAGAGGAAGTAAACCCACACCACCAACTCATTTCATTTAGACCATTAAGCACGTTAGGTGATGAGAATGTTGTCAGTTCCTCTCTAGCCAGATTAAATCAACAAATTAAAAATGAAGGATGTCCTTACTGCCTGCAAGTTTCCTGAGCTGCTTCATCAAGACTCACTCTGGGTCCTGCTTCGCCCGATTGCCTTGAACAAACATGTAGGCATCAGGAACAGAACAGGGACATGCTAATGACAACTACCACTGATGAGTTCTGATTTATCTTTTCATAATTGTCCCCAATTAGAAGCCACTAGGAACACATCATGGAACATTTATAAGTGAAAATAATGTTTCATCTAACAGAAAGCTTGAGTGGATGAAATATAGCAATGGGCTTAATTAGGGAGAGGGAAATTAGTTTGCTCAAGTCTTTGGGATGGTCAGAGTATAATATCTGAAAAACAAAAGAAATGACTATGAAGGAATATAACAGGTAGTGGTACTCAAAAAAGGATAGACTATCTTTATATACGTGAGCACCACCCCCTGTCACTCCCACACAGAGGAATAAGTTAGTCCACTATGGCTTTCTCTTGAATCATGGTATGAGGGGGGACCCCCCCCCAAAAAAAACAGAATTCAGAGGAAATTGTGTGTTGATTCTTACATGTTTAAATTTCAGTCACCTTCAAAGTACTTTCTGTTTAATGCAATACACCTATCAAAATGCTTTTTCCACTGCTCAAAACTGTTTTTGAACTCATCAGTTTTGATGCCTTTTAATGCTTCTGCCATTTTTGTTTGACCTCTTGTGCGTCAGCAAAATGTTTCCCTTTGAGGACTTTTTCATCCAGGAAAACAAACAAAAAAAGGTGTTTAGGGTGAGTTTGGGTAAATAGGGAAGGTGGGGTATGGGGATCATGCCATTTTTGGTCAAAAACTGCTGAACACTCAACACAGTGTGGGCAGGTGAACTTGTAAATTGCCCTTCATGAAATGGGCAAACGCGTTGAAAGGTTCTCCCAAAAAGAGTTTACTGAAGCTGAACGCAGCCTCTCATAACAATGCTAGCTGGTACACTGGTGCCAATGGGTTTCTAGAACACTTACCTAAAGGGGCCCACCCTCCAAACGATAATTCCGGGTTTTTTGGGGGGTGCCTCCTCATATATCCTGACTTTAAGTGGGAAAAATGGCCATATGTAAATTTAGAGATGTAAAAATATAAATTAAGCTTTCACTGTGTTCATAAAGGTATTTGCCATGGTACCCTGCTAAATAATGAGTGCTTTTAAAATATTTAATATATAATTAAGGGTGAGCATCTTAGTCCTCTTCATGCTGCTATAAAGGAACACTTGAGGCTGGGACACTTATGAAGAAAAGGGATTTATTTGGCTCACAGTTGTGCAGACTGTCCGAGAATCGTGGCAGAGCATCTGCTTCTGGTGAGGTCCTCAGGAAGCTTCCACTCATGATGGAAGGTGAAGGGGGAGCAGGGGTATCACGTGGTGGAAAAGGGAGCAAGGCATGGAGGTACCCTGCTCTTTTAAATGACCAGCTCTTCTTTTAACTAATAGAATGAGAACTCTCTCATCATCAAGAGGATGGCATCAAGCCATTCATGAGGGATCTGTCCCCATGACCCACACACCCCCAGCATTGGGGCTGATATTTCAACATGAGATTTGGAAGGGACAAGTATCCAAACTAATCAGTGAGGATGAGGGGACATGACTTGATAGCTCAGCTGTTGATGAGTGAACATTCTGTTTCTAAACGGGATTGTACAAACCAAAATATTCACACAGTAGATTACTTACTTATCCCAGTGATGCTTTATGATGGGAGCATAATACAAGTGTTTTTGTCCCTTTGTGTCGCTGTACAATTCTAAAGACAAAATTCAATAAAATAAATAAGGAGCACACTTAGAAAATTAAGAGGAAGTTCTGCTTTGTACTAATCGTGCGTACCTTCATTCATGAACACGTTTTATGAGTACCAGGCACAGAGCTTCCTACCGTTTGATCTCTGTCCTCAAGGAGTTCACAGTTCAGCCAAGACAATTGTTAGGAAGCAAATAATCCTAGCATGTTTTGGTAAGTGATAACACTGCTACAGGGTCTCAGAGGATGCAGGGCGTCAGGTGGCCTCATCTAAGGCAGGCAGCTAAGTCGGTGTCCTCAAGGTAGGTCAAGGGGTAGCTCATAGATAGAGTATGCTCTAGCGAGGAGCTGAGGCTTGATCTCACAGGCAGTGAGTGAATTGCCTTGATCAGATTTCTGCTTTAGGCTGTTGATCTCCCTGACATTGGATATAATTGATGGGTGCAATGGGAGCAGAGAAGACTGCAGGCATGGAGAATAGGAGAGGGGCAGCTGGGTGGAGGTGGTGAGGATTTGTTGATACCCTGCTTGAACCGGGGACATGTATATACCATATCATTAAATCCCCACAGTGGCCATCTGAGGTCGGTCGACCATGTTCACATATTTCACAGTGCCCAGTGCAAATATGGGATTTGTTGCTCAAAAATCAGGTGGTAAAATGCCATTAAAGGTACTAAACAAAAATCAAAGCTTTTTCCTTTAATTCTGTGATCTTGCTCTTGACTTGTCATGGTGTTTTGCACTTACTAGTTAGGTATGCTAAGTAAAAATAAAATAAAATGTTTAACTATTAACATGAATTTTATGATTCCTACTTATATTGTGCTATTCCAGATTTAATGGCCAATATAAGATCATTTACCTTGTTTGCAGAATCATTGAAATTACGCCCTTCACATTTCATAGCTTATGCATTCCTGTGCACTTTGTTTTTGCCAGTATGATGGAAACACTGCAGAAAAATACATAGTTATTTTTATTTCACTTCTTGGTATGCACGTACTCTTACCAACATTCTCTTATTGGTGAGTAAGAAACCACTGAAAGGAACTTGAACTATGGGCTGCCATGACTTCCCCTTTCCACTTTCAGCATAAGTGGTTAGCTAACATGAATAGGAAAGGATATGATAGGGTCCCTTGATCATTCCTGTTTCTTTGAAGGTCATTGCCTTCTTCATTCAGAGTAAGTTCTGGTTCAAAAGAAAAGCCTGGTCTTTTGGAGCTATTTCTACTTCTGTAGCCATAAACATAACACATTGACCTTGTACTCACTTGAGTCTCACTCAGCTCCCATAAAACACCTGAGGCCAGCAGAGCATTGCAAATGCTATGTGCGAATGAGGCAGCAAGAAACAGTGGACATGCATAGTGAACACATCTCCTTCACCTATGCACATGGTTCATCGACCAAAACACAAGTTCAAGGATAGAATTGTAAATTGCAAGGAGTTTCAGGAGGGCAACAGTAGAGCATTAAACCAAGCATGGGGCCCTCTGATCATGAGATTCTGCAACTGCCTAGATTTCAGGCCCATGAAGCCAGCCCTGATCATGTGATCTCAGTACATATGTGAAGAGTGAGACTCGAGAGGCAATGTCGCTTCCTTCACATTTGTCTTGGGCAGTAGAGAATCTGTGATGGTGTTAATGAAAAAGTATGCCATAACACTTGTTAAAGAATGAAAAGGGGCCAGGCTCAATGGCTCACTTCTGTAACCCCAGCACTTTGGAAGGCAGTGGTGAGAGTATCTCCTGAGTCCAGGGGTTCGAGACCAGCCTGGGCAACTTGGCGAGACCTTATCTCTACAATTAATAAAAATAAAAAATTAGCCAGGCATGGTGACGCACACCTGTAGTCCCAATTACTTGGAAGACTGAGGCAGAAGAATCCCCTGAGCCCAGCAGGTTGAGGCTGCAGTGGCCGTGATCGTTCCACTGCACTCCAGCCTGGGTGACAGAGTGAAAATGTGACAAACACACACACACACACACACACACACACACACACACACACACACACACACATACACAAGACTTTTTTTCAAGGGGGGCTACCACACAGGGGTTTGGTAGTGAAGGAGGGAGATTAGGCTCAACTGTGAATACAACACGGGAAAATGAAAATTCATAGCCAAGGAATAGGGCGGGCTCAGTGGGTGGACAGTTACTAAAAGGAAACCTCAGAAGCAAGGAAGATTCAGGCTAAACCAACCTAACCAAGGATTTTTGGTAAAGGCAGTTCAAGGTGGTCAGTCATCATCTGAAGGGAGGTGGAGGTTGTAGAACGTGATCAGGAATGGAGGATGGATGATTATAGTTCAACAGACTTAGCAGATTGTTGTTAGACCTGCACTCTGTAAGGAAGTTCATAGGAGACAAAGGAGAGCTCAGAGGAGTCTAAGTTTGGTCAAAGAGAGAATCTTTATCAATAACGTTATTCATACCATCCAGGCACAGAGCTAGAGATAACAAAATTCTCCGACCAGGATGGTTGAGGGGAGTGAGTTTCCAGGGGCATTTACAATGGAAAATGGATGAATGGACATAAAGGATCTCAACGATGATTTCTGAGAAGATGTGCTTTAAGTATCTTAAGAACATTAGTAGATATTCAAATCCATGGATTTTAAAATGGTTTTCTCCACTTGACTGGTAGTACAATGTTTAGTACATTCAACTCCTCATTCTTCTTGAAAAGAAAACCTCGGGGCACATACAGCTGCTGTGTACTTGGGGAAGGGGAGAGTCTGACCCATCCTTCCAGATTTAAATAATAGATGCTAAATGTAGGAAAGTAATTTTTTAGTATGTGATTTTTTTCATTTGTTATTTTATTTTGGATCCAAGGGATACATGTGCAGGTTTGCTACATGGGTACACTGCATGATGGAGAAGTTTGGGCTTTTGAGCCCATCGCCCAGGTGGTGAGCGTGGTACAAAACAAAAAGCAGGCAAAGGACATGAACAGACACTTCTCAAAGACATACACATGGCCAACAAACAGGATGTTTTTTTCACCACAGTAAATATAGGAAATAACAGGCGCACGTAATCAATCTAGGAGACCAGTTTCCAGGAGTAAGAATAGTGGGTGGAAGCAGATTGGCACTGCAGTAGCTACTCTGCAGATTATCTGCCAGGAAAAGTCTTGACTTCAATGCCTATGCTTGCAGGGAGCCAATGAAGGATAATGTAGCATGCTCTAAGACTTGTTCTTTGCTCCAGTACTGTAAGCCAAAATATCATTTTTTATTTTCCCTGAGAACATTTGGCAATGGAGGCGAATACGGGATATTGATGAGCAGGGAAGCATACATATAACGGAAGAGTTTTTTTCACTGGTAGCACAGTCCTTTGTCTCTCACTGGTGTGTTTTGTTCCAGGGATAACACCTTCATTCACAGAATAAAGCAGAAATTAGTCCAGGACAGGGTCACTTGAACTCTGGTTGATGAGAATGAAGAACAAAAGAGTAATCAGACATGAGCAGTGTCTTTCTTTCATTTTTCTTTTCTTCTTCCTCCCTATCTTCTTCTTTCTTTCTTTTTTCCCCCCTGTCTTAACTATTTCCGATCTTCTTTTAGTTCTAGTGTAATTGTTACATGGAAATAATTGTGTAACAAATTGCATATAGGAAAACCAGTCTGGGGGGGAAGTGGTAGTAAACCACACTCCACTATATATATTTTTTTCCTTTTTATTCTGAAATGATTACACATAGATTCCTATGAATATGCCAAACAAAAACACAAGAAGGAATCCTGTAACTTTGCCCCCAGCCAACTCTCCCACTATGGTAACTCCTTGCATAAGTAGTAAAATAAATACCATAAGCAGGAAATCGACACTGCTACAGTCCAGCATGGCATGCATCCTCTTGTGTATGTGTTCAGGTCTTTGTGATTTTATCCCATAAGTAGCTTTCTGTAACTACCACCACAATCAAGATTCAGGATGCTTGATAACCACATGTAGCCCTTTGTAGCCATGCCTCCCTGCCCCATCCTTAAACCCTGGCAACCACTAATCTGTTATCCAGTTCTATAATCCTGCATGGCAAGAATGTTATTTATCTTTTCACTCATCATTGTTTCCTTGAGAGTTGTTGTTTTTTGCACCTACATTTCCCTGGTGTGAATGTATCAGTTTGTTTAACCATTCACTTGTTGAAAGACATTTTATTGTTTGCAGTTTGGGACCATTATGAATAGACCGGCTATGAGCATTGGTGCACCCATTAAACTTTTTAATTGAACTTCCAGCTGGTTTCAGATGGCTCAGGTGGTCAAAAAACCACTATTGCTCTGAAGGAAATAAAAATCTATAATACCACAAGAGTTGTCATACATGAATATTACATGGTTTCTGCTCTATAAATGCACTAAAATTAAAATGTATTCTTACACATCATCTGTTGATGCTCAAAAATAAACCCAAAATTATTTCTTCTCTCTCTTGTGAACTAGACAATGATTATCTGCATGTATTTTTGTTAAATATCTTAGGGGTGTTTGCTTTACTTGTATTAATAAAATCATATCAATTATAGTCAAATCCAGTACTCAGGGTGTGATATATCTGAACTAGTAAGAGAAGGGAAAATAAAAGCTGTGAGAAAATTAGTGTGCTTTAAAGAACACAAGAGTGAGACGTGCACACACACACACACACACACACACATACATATGCACCTTCACACATTCACATGCATAGCCACATTCACACACACACAATCACAAGAACCCAGGAAAACATAAATTTGACTCCCTCCTTTTGTCCAGAGATGTCTCCAAAGTTTTAAGGAGCCACCTCAACTGAGAGGCTGTAGCAACAGGGATAATCCTGGGAACAAAAAAATACTGAATACGAAAGACTAAAACTTGGAATGCCTGAGAATCTTGATAGAAGTGCCACCTCTATCAGCAAACACACTAAGTACTTTTCTCCTGCAATCAATCAATCAATCAGTTATGAATTATCCAACTGCAAGATACAGTGAGATCTCTGTTCATTCTCAGGATCTGAGAATGAAGTACTCAGGTGAATCAATGTCTAGCCATGAAGGATAATGATCACCCACAGAGTATCATCAATATAACAGTGTATAATATAACAGTATACACTTAGCACATACACTATACAAATTATTCAATTTAATGGTTTGGAAAGCACTTCAAAATACTGTATTGTAGGACCTCCAAGTCAACTGATGTATAGTACCCCTGGTCATCTGGAATTGCAGCTTTCTACGTTCCAATTTATGGAATACCCACCAGCAAAGATATTTGACACTTTATTTTCTAAAAGAGTTGGCATTTGGAAATGTTAAACCAACCACTGTACATTTCTTATGTATCAGTAAGAATGTTTAAAAAGAATACCTACCCTATGCATGAAAAGTTTCCAAGGATGCTGTGGAGGGAGATATAACATACTTTATAATACACCATTTGTTGTGGCTTCTGATACTGAATTTTATCCATAATATGACTCTTGTAATATAACAACAGTCAACTCCCAAACTATAAAAGAATTTGAGGAAGAGAAACTTGAATGCATTTCTTTCCCATGGTAAGAGTTTGGCTTTTGTATAAATAGCATATTTAGGATAATTGGGCCTCTGGCTAATTCTTTGTGGTTGTTAGATACTGGAGTATTTATTTTGAAGGAATTCAAACAAAACAGAATTCATGTTAATTCTCCCTTGTTTGGCTCTAGCTGGCTAGCTCACAAACGTGACAGTGTTGTGGTACTCTGTGATAAACATAGGAGCCGTGTGTATCCAGGCTACGGCGTGAGAGCCATTACTGTTTTGCCTTATCAGTTGCTTGGATAATTTGTCAGTCACCGAACACCAACAACATTAGCTTAGGAATATCAATTTCCCCTGCCTCAAACTGAAAAGAAATTAATAATAGCACTTCAGTTCTGATTTATTTTCTCCCATGGTTTTGAAAAGAGCAAATGGTCTTTATGATTTTTACCATGGCAAGAAAGATGGCGGTTGCCAGGAGAGGCACTGTGTGTGGCACTGTTTGGCACTGACTGGAAAACATATGGCTTAAAAGCAAATAATCTTTCTTTGTAAATCACAGACTGTCTTTTTTAATTCCCTGTTTTAGTGTGGGGGAATAAAACAGGTGGACAATATAAATTCTGCAGAGCTTGTAACTTATTTGCGTGGTGATATTTATTGGTCCCCAAGCATAGGCAAGTTGAATTCTGTATGATTGACCTCCGGAACTTATTTCATTTCTGTGAATCAGCTGTACTCTCTCAGGCCTATGTTCTGCACATGATAATGATCATTTACTTAGTGTAAACTATGTGTATGTGTGTATGTCTGTGTGCGTGTGTGTGTGTATGATGCTTTGTATGTTCCTGGCACTGTTCTTAGGGTTTTACATCCTTTACACAATTAACTTTAATAAGATGGGAAAAGTTCTAGTAATGACCCCATTTTACAAATGAGGAAACTGAGGCTTGGAGAGAGTCAGTGACTTGCTGCAGCTCCCAGGGACCTGGGTGCAGACATGCCTTGAGCACACCTCTTTCTACAGCAACTTCCCAGTTCTGTGTGCTTACTACCCATGCCCCTACCCAACTGCAAAGAGAGCTGGTATGGTGTCTCTCTCCTGTGTCCTAAAGCCACAGGGAGTAGTGCTCACAAACAGTTTGTGGTGACTTTGTTTTACCATTTTCTCTGGGACTAGTTGTGACCGGCAGCCTACATGCAGACATCACTTTGCCTGGGGATTTTCTTAACGTCCGCTGTTCCATTTCTCCATGTCTGCCCCCATTTGACCCTCCCACAATGGACCAGAATGAAATTGATTAGACTAAGCCACAAACAATAAGACATATAAACCATTTTCACAATATATAATAACTGAGGAAGCAGTTTCATGCTTCCTTAAGATCAGGCCCTTGATCACTTGACATAAAGTTACCTAATATAAGCTGACTTATTCAATTCCCACAATGTCTCCATTAGAGAGTGTAAATAACGTGCCCAAAGTTTTCTAGATTGAAAGTATCAGAACTGGATTCCAGAGTCTGACTTTCAGCACCCACATACTTGACCACTACACAGCGGTGGACTCCTATCTTAGCTATTCATCATAGCCTTGTATAAATGTTTATAATAGCTGTCAAGTTATATTTTCGATGAAAATAGCTAAACAAAAGTAAAAAGTGTGATCTGAGAAAGAAATCGACATTCTAATTGCATGGCGGAGATATGACGACATTCATTTGGGGATATATTTCAAACAGGCATAGAAACCACAGGCAGTAGATTAAAGGGATATTGGTTCCACAAAATGTTCTAGGGTAAGCAGGGTTATGCGCTAACCCAAACTAGTAAGTCCCGGATACAGTGTGCTAATGGAAAATGTCAACAGCGGCCTAAAGCCAAGCTTCTTTGGGGGACCACTTCTCACCATTTTTACTAAATATGTTACATTTTCACAGTATTTGAGACTTGACTGAGGTCACTTTATTTTGCAACCCATGCCTATTCTCTTGAGGTGCTGCATGCAAAACTCTCAACTAAAAATGTTCTTCTCTCCGAATACAAGGGTCAGTTCTTACAGGCATCATCAAGACTCTTTGTTCCTGGAGGTTGGAAGCAAAGGTCAGTTTTGAAGCAATTTATTTCACAATGGTTTCTCTGGCTTATGTTTTAGGTACATTGCGCTTAACTCAAAAGCAGACTAAAAGAAAAATCCTCATAGTTGTGTACTTTTATTTCATTTTGAAGGATATTGTGAGCAATAATACTTCACATGATACAGTGAGGAGATTGACGCTTTGGGCATCAAAAAGTTGAAAAAGAGAATAAGAGAATGTATTTGAGCAGTTTCATGACAGATGAAGTATCTGTGGTAATGGTTTTGCTTTGTGTCTTTTCCTGACATTGAGAAAACTTTCTGAACTTTCATATATATGTGTGTGTGTGTGTGTGTGTGTGTATATATATATATATTTAGAAATGGCCTGCAGGTGGGCTAGGGAGGCTTCATGTTGGAAATGATGAGGTTGAAATCGCTTCTCAAGGAACTCATAGGTTATCCTTTGGTTTAAACTAGTTTTCCCCTTTCCTTCTTGCCCTCTGAACTTGGAAGTTATTGGCTGCTTACTTGATAGGTTCCAACTATATCAAACGTGAAACATTGTAAAAGCAATACTGCCATTTTCCTGACCTGTGAAATGGAAACAAAGTTAATATATCTCTAAACATGACTTTCCACTATTATTTGTACTTGTATATTTCAGAATTGTTTAGCATCATCTGAGTTTCAGCTAGGAGTGATTCTAATATGATAAGAATATTATGTATAGTAGAATCACAAGGATTTATCTAAGCATGTGTCTAAACACAGAATCATGGGGATTTTTTCTATCCCAAGTATTGAAGATATTTTACAGTTAACGTTATCATTTTGTCCTAATAACTTAATGTCATTTTTCCAAAATAAAACATTAAAGATAAATTAGGGAGAGAAGTGACCCTCTTCATACTTATTTCTCTCTTTGCCCTCCCACCCCCACTAAAGTCATCACCATCATGAATTTGGTATCTTTTTAGTCTGTATATTTATATTCTCTCTCGATATATGTGTATTTATGAACAATATTGTTTAGGCAGTGTTTTTATAATTCGTATCATTGCCGTCCTGCAATTCATATCTGCAACTTGCATTTTTAATACTCTGCATTTTGTTTTTAAAGGCTACACATGTATCTGGCTAATTTATTTCAACCCCGAATAGTATTTATTTCAATGTATGGCATATGAGAAGAATTCAAAAAGTTAAGGGAAAAAAGGAATTAAAAGATAAAAATAAAAAATATATAAACTTTATTTCTCAACAGAAGCTCCACCAAGGTCAAGAAACTTTTGTAAGTGATAACCCCAACCATTTAATCCATCAATAAAGAACCAAGAGTCCTGGGAACTTAACCATGACAGTACAGTCTTTTTTACATTATTAACTGAAGAAAAATGGGTACCCTTTACAGAATTTTTAAGATTAGGAGACCAAAAAAAAGTCAGAAGAGCCAAATCAGGACTGTAAGGTGGATGCTTAATGATTTCTTATGGAAACTCTCACAAAACTGTCCTTGTTTGATAAAAGGAATGAACAGGAACATTGTCATGGTGGAGAAGGACCCTCTGATGAAGCTTTCTCAGGCATTATTCTGCAAAAACTTAGGCTAAGTTTCTCAAAACACTCTCATAATAAGTAGATGTTATCATTCTTTGGACCTCTAGAAAATCAAAAAGTAAGATGCCTTGAGCATCCCAAAAAACTGTTGCCATGACCTTTGTACTTGACCGATCTGCTTTTGCATCTACTGGGCCACTTCCACCTCTTCAAAGCCATTGCTTTGATTATGCTTTGTCTTCAGGATTGTACTGGGAAAGCTGTGTTTCACCTTCTTCACAGTTTTTTGAAGACATGCTTCAGGATCTTGATCCCACTTGTTTAAAATTTTTATGGAAAGCTCTTCTCTCGTCTGCAGCTGATCTGGGTGCAACAGTTTTGGCATCCATTGAGTGGAAACGTTGCCCAACTTAAATTTTTCAGTCAGAAGTGTGTAAGCTGAAGCAATGAGATGTTTATGGTATTGGTGATTATCTGTTCTGTTCATTGTCATTCTTCTTCAGTTAGGGCATGAACAAAATGAATTTCTTCTTCACAACTTATATGGATAATCTGTCACAGCAGGCTTCATCTTCAATATCATCTTGTTCCTTCCGAAAAGAAGTTATTCATTTGTAAACCATGTCTTTGGGACTTTGTCCTCATAAACTTTTTGTAAAGCATTAACAATTTCACAATTATTTCACCCAGCCTCCCCCATAAATTTGGTGTTTGCTCTTGCTTCAATTTTAGCAGAATCCATGTTGCCTGATAGATTCAACCTGATGCCCTATCTTTCTTAGTGCCTCAAACTTGATTCTGTTCAGACATGTTATAAGAAATTAGTGCAAGTTTATTTTGGTGCAAAAAAATGTTTGGAATCCATGCATAATTTTTTTTTTTTTTTTTGGTTGGTGTGACAATCCATCGCCCAGGCTCGAGTTCAGTAGCACACTCATGGCTACCCAAGCGACGACCTGCTGGGCTCAGGAGATCCTTCCACCTCAACCTTCCAAGTAGTTGAAACTACAGGCATGTGCTACCATGCCCAGCTAATTTTTGATTTATTGTAAAGACGAGGTCTTGCCAAGTTGCCCAGGCTGTTCTCAAACCCGTTGGCTCGGACAGTCCCTCCGCCTTGGCCTCCCAAAGTACTGGGATTCCAGGTTTGAGCCACCTCGCCCAGCCTAATTTTTTATAACATGCATTTTCCACAAATTTTTAAAGAGCCCTTGTAGATAATATGTAATCATATGATTATATTTGTCTATTCCTCTGTTGTTGAACACTTAGGTTGTTGCAGTTGTTTTGTTGCTCTAACAACATAGGTCTAAAACATTGTGCACAAGTCTCCTGGGCAAAGGCACAGGGGTTTCCTTGAAGTCTCTACCTAGAAGCAGAATTGCTTGGTGATTAGGTATTTCCATGTATATTACCAGGCATTGCCCCTCAACTCGCCAATGTGGTTTCCTACCATATGATGTACAAGAGTTATTTCCCCATCTCTTGCCCTACATTTAGTATTCTCAGACATTCAAAGTGTTTGACAGTCTGTGTGGTATAAAGAGGAATCTTGTGTTTTTTTATTCCTCAAATTATTTTAATATGTTAAGTGGCCATACATTCTTTATTTATTTTTTGCTCTCCACCAGCTATTCGTATTTGATGACCTCCCTTCTATTTGATTTTTTAATTCTCCATCTTATTGATTTATAGTCATTTATATGTTCTGGAAAGTATTCCTTTGTAAGTCATATGCATTGCAAATATTTTCGCCCAGGATATGGCTTTTTTGTTTGTTTTTTGTGGGTTTTTTTTAAACTTGGTTTATGGTGGGTTTATGTAGTCATATAAAATTTTATTTATTTATTTTTTTCAAAAATTTCTTTCCAGGTATCATGATGTCAAACTCACTGTATTAATGTAACTGATTTTTTTAATTTTAGTTTTGGGGGTACACATGCCTGGTACATGGGCATATTGTGTAGTGGTGAGGATTGGGTCTCAGATGGCCCATTCCCCAGATAGTGAACATTGTACCCTATAGGTAATTTCTGAACTCTAACCTCTTCCCCTTGTCCTGTATTGGTGTCCCTGCTATTTTCATCTTTGTGACCATTTAGCTCCCACATATGAGTGAGAAATGAGATGTCTGGTTTTCTGTTTCTGAGTCAGCTCACTAGGGATGATAATCTCCAGCTCCATCCATGTTGCTACAAAGGACATGAATTTGTTTCCTTTTATTTTATATGGCTGTGTAGCATTCCATGGTGTATATGTACCACATTTTCTTTATCCAGTCAATTGTTGGTGGACAAATCAACATTTTAAAAAACCATCAAAAAGTGGGCAAAGGGCACGAATAGATACTTCTCAAGACACACGAACAGCCAACAAACATATGAAAAAAAAATGCTTAACATCATTAATCATCAGAGAAATGCAAGTTAAAACCACGATGAGATCTCACCTCACACCAGTCAGAATGGCTATCATTATAAAGTCAAAGAGCAGAAAAACAAAATTATGAACTTTGCAGCTACCTGGATGGAATTAGAGTCTATAATACTCAGTGATTTATCACAGAAACAAAGATCTTAGTACCACATGTACTCACTCATAAGTGGACCCTGAACATTTGTCATAATACTGTATGAAAGAAATTGGCAGTAGTGGGACACTGCCAGGGAAAGGGAAGCACATAACATCAATAAGAGTACCCACACTTTACCTGTATGATGACCATGTATGTACCTAACCCTCATTTGTACCCCACACTTTTAAAATAAAATAATTTTTTTAAAAAAAGAAAGTCAAAGAGCAACAGGTGTTGGTGTGGTCATGGAGAAAAGGAGACACTTTATCGACTGTTGTTGGGATTGTAAAACAGTCTGGAGATTTATCAAAGAACTAAAAATTGAATTGCCATTTGACCCAGCCATCTCACTACTAGGAATCGACCCACAGGGAAAGAAATCAATGTATTAAAAAGGAATTTATTTCTGAACCAGCCGAATGTGTGACTAGAACAGTACTTTAGAATGTGGACTCTGGAACCAGATGCCCAAGGTCATAATCCCAGCTTCACTATGAGCTGGCTGCGGGACCTCCAGCAACTTCCCTGGCATGTTTTTACCTTGGTTTTCCTGTCTGTACAATGGAACAATATTTCCTCTCCCAAAAGTTTTGTCATGAAGATTAACTGTAAATAAGTTCAAATATTGCCCGCGACAATGTGAGAGCTATATAGGAATTAGCTATTAGGATTTGTGCTTTTTTTCTAAAATTCTTTCCTAGTATGACTGATGTCTGTATATGTTTAAAGGTTAAATGCTATTTGTGGTTGTCTTTCTTATATGTTTTTCTCACAGTCATTGGGATCTGGAACTTATACATAGGTATGTTCAAATACATATGAACTGATCTAAATTTTATCTACGGTTTTCTTAAATTGATTTCTTTAAAGATGGTTCCCATGTAAAGAAGTAGCATTTCAGCAGTGAAAGCAAACTTTATTTCCTGAATTAAATAATTGCAAGAAAGTTTATGACAGATAATTCCTAGAAACCTGATATGAGAGTGTCTGAGACGCAGGAATCCATGTTTACTGAATAAATAAATCGTTTGTTTACTTTTTAAAAACATCTACCTTAGAGCAATTTTAAAAGGAAGGAATCAAATACATCGAATATGCAATTGCACAGCATTCCCCAGCAGAGATAGTAAAGTACGCACTTAAGGAAATAAAATCCAAAGCAACTTTCCCTGGGGACTTCTATTCTCTGTGATCAGCCATACTTTTAATGCATTTTAACTGTGCTAAAGAAATCAGGGAAACCATTGAAGTGATTAATGCTTTTTGTCTCCCCAAAAGGAAGGTGCCTGTGCTTTGAGAAGATAGTTTCATATTCATTGTCAATGATATTTTTTTTCAATCGTAATAAAAAATGTGGGGTTTTTTTGGTTCCATCATAAAATTGAAATACTTTTGAAAGAGATGAACAGCAAAATAAATATTGTGTAAAAGCGTGATGTGTAGTCCTACACATAAAATCACTGTAAATGACTGGAAAAAAATCCCGAAGGATGAATGAAAGCCGTGGCACCACCTTCTCTGTTATTGGCTTACCCAGGACATTTTCTTCCAACTTTGTACTGGTGATATGGAAGATCGAGGGACAAGAGACGCTTTATGAACTCACATTTCTGTGTTGGCCAGTATGATATTTTTTCTACAGAATCAAACACTCCTCCAACTTTAGAATTTTAACTCAACAGTGGTTTATTTCTCGCTGGCACTCTGTGTTTTCTGTGGGTTGACAGAGAAGTCTTCACTCCACGTGGCTACTCAGGGACCCATCTAAACATAGGACTTAAGAGGCGACAGTATGTCGACTTCATGCCTGCCCTTCTGTGCTTGAGCAAGAAGCAGCCCTTTTGCTACTACCTCACACAGGCTTTTGCATGCTCCCATCAATGTGCAAAGGAACTGGGCAGTGTGGTCTTCAATGTGCTTGAAATGAGAGTAGGGCGGGACTTTGCTTAGGGAATGACTTTCACGGACTCCCTCCCTTGTCCTGCTTTAGAAGGGTGATAACTTAAGCAAGTTTCCCTCTGTGACTTTCCATGGTGAATTAGGAGTTTAGGAGTTGGAAAGATTAATTTAAACCCCTGTTGAGTTTCTTATGAGCTGTGTGGCCAAGTTTTTCAACATGGCTAAGCCTGTTATTCCCCCAAAAAAGAGATTCGTGATTGTTGTGAATGAACTGGGCTCTGGTATCCAGTAAGCACTTAGTAAATGGCTGTATGGGTAAAGGAATGTAGTAATATAAAAACAGAAGCAAATCCTGGAAGACACAACTTGAGAGCTTTTTAATGTATTCATTTTCTACAACCACCCATTGTCTTAAAGCAATAGAAACTTATTCTCCCACAGTACTGGAGAACAAAAGTTCACAATCAAGGTGTCAGTAGGGCTATGTTCCCTAAAAAGTCTCAAGGAGAGGCTCCTTCCTTACCTCCTTCAGATTCTGATGGCTTCAGGCATTCCTTGGCATCACTCCAGTTTCTGCCTCTGTCTTCAGAGGCCTCCTCCTCTTTATCTGTGGCTCTCCTCTTCTTTTTTTTTTAATTTTTATTATAAAGATGTGGGGTACAATTCAGGGTTAGGTATATAAACATTGATCATGCAGGTATCCTTGTTGATGAGGTATGCCCTTCCCTCCCCTAGCAGTTTCCCTCAGCTGTCAATATCCCCCCCTCCCCTGACAGTTTCCCACTACTGCCAGTCGCTTTATTATAGCATTATAATTGTTCAAGGTCCTCTTATGAGTAAGAACATATGGAACTCTGTTCTTCCTCTTCTATTGCTTATAAGAGCTTTTATCATTGGCTTTAGAGCCCACCTAGATCATCTAGGTGATCTCATTTGAAGCTCATTAACTTAATTGCGTCTGCAAATAAACCCTTTTCTCCAATAAGTTACCATTCACAGGTTTCAGGGTTTTGGTGCAGACATATCTTCTGGGGGAGGGGAACTCTCCATTCAACTCATTACCAGTATGAAAGTATTTTCTGGTCCTGTATAAATCCCTGGGATATAAACACTTGGAATATTATACCACCTTGCGACTTTGTCCAGCCTTAAAATATATAAGTAAAGTTGGGGAGTGGCTTTAAATTCATAATGGATCATGAGTGAAAATATTACCTAGTGGTTTTCAAAGTTAGTAGAAAAAGAATATAGGAATCATCCTGGAATCTTGCACACAATGCAGACACAGCCTAACCTGTAGACTTTCTGATGCTGTAGGCGTCCGGTGGGGCCTAATAATAAATACGAGGGGGTTACCCCCCCCAAAAAACTGAATGTATTTGTTTAAAAAAATGTGTAGTTAGTCTTACATGTTTAAACCTCAGTCACCTTCAAAGTACTTTCTGTTTGATGCAGTGCCCCGTCAAGACTCTTTTTTCACTACTCAAAACAGGTTTTGAACTCATCAATTTCAATGCCTTTTAGTGCTTCTGCCGATTTTTATTTCACCTCTTCCACATCAGCAAAACATTTCCCTGTGAGAACTTTTTTCATTGGAGAAACAAACAAAAAATCACTCAGGTTAAGATCAGGGAAACAGGGAGGGTGGGGCATGGGGGTCATGCCATTTTTGGTCAAAAACTGCTGAACACTCAGCATGGTGCAGGCAGGTGCTCTCACAAATCACCTATCATGAAATGAGCAAACACTTGAAAGAATCTCCAAAAAGAATTTCACTGAAGCCAAACACAGCCTCTCACAACAACTCTAGCTGGTACACTGATGTCGATGGGTTCCTAGAACACTTACCTGGCAGGGAAAGCCTGTGCTACAAGGGGCCCGCTTTCCAAAAGCTAAGTCCGGGTTTTTTTCGGTCCCCCCTCGTATATTTAAGAAGTGTAGCAGGTGATTGTGACACAGGTAAGAATTTGGAATTACCCAGAATCAGTAGGCCTGGGTTCTATCTAGTTCAGCTTCTGCAAATGACTGGTGGGATTGGTTTTTAAGCACTGGTATTTTGATATCCATATCCCTGAGAAATAATAATAACCCTCTTAGAGGATTAAAATAGCCGGGATGACTATGGTTGTGACTTACTGTGGTGATTCTTGAATTTTAAGATGGGACTGCCTTATTTCAAATGCCATTTACTCAGTGGGCCTGTCCTGCAGTTTTAAAAATATTGATTTTTTTTTTTAGGATTGCATTTATATTTTAAGGGTTAAAAGTTGTAGTTAGATGTTACTGTTATATAATGTTACATCTCTTTGATGTAAGAAAGAGTTGCATTGGACTGAGTTTGTAATGTTATCATTCCATGTATTATTTCTGTCTATAGCTTTCATCGTTGTATAAAAACCCATTTTTCAGTTTGCTAAGTATATTGGCTCAGGAACAAGATACCTGTAAAGTCACATGTCTCTTAATAGACTATGCTTTTATATTCATTTACATCAATCGTGGCTTTTCTGAACATTGATTTATACCAGAAATTTACTTTTTCCCCCCATAAATGTTTCCAGAAGCCACCTTTAAGGTACAGACTGAAGGTCTAAAATCCACTTGCTGGTGTGAAACTGATGAGCTATTCACAGAAGCTGCTTGATCAGAATAAAGACTAGTGAAATGAGTGTAGAAAATTATTCTCAAAATAATGCCTGTCAATAATTGGCGCCTAGATTTCTCACTAATTATTGTTGTATAAAAAGGGGGAATGTAGAAAGTGTTTGCATACACAACAAAAGAGTTCTTTATATTTATAAACTTTAAATTTATTTATATATTTTGTATGTAATAAATCATTCCAAATGAATCCATGCTGCCTACACATAGCCACTCTGTGCAATATCTTTGGTATATGTATATGAACAACCCTTTCTATCTGGATCATTGTATAAGATATATTATTAAGTGAGACTTTTGGACACGTATAGTCAGTTGGTAAAGTGCTATAATTTTTAAATTACTTAATTTAAGCTATAATAATCAACTGAAATGGATTTTTTTTACTGTGTTATGTCCAAATGAAGACTTCAATTTATTTTACCTCTATCATAAAAAGGAGAGTTATATCTTTATTAGGCTACCTTGACCCTATTTTAACTTGTATTTTAAAATAACTGAAATGGGTAATGACAGGTATACATAAGCCATTGTAAGGAATGAGTCTAATTGGTTGGGCTTTGTAATAAATGAGCTGTTTTTCTGCAAATTACTGAAAAATGCCCATTTATAGCATGCTAATATCTGTGAATCAAAAGGGATATATAGAAATTTGATTAAAATTAAGGCTGTACAAAATGGAATCCCTTTCCTCAGTAAGAAATTGAAGGAAATGACTTGACGCCACCATCACTACTCTAATGTGCCTTTTTGTCCTATAGTTTCGAGTTATTTCTTTTCTAATCAACGCATTATATCTATGTGTTCTTTTTTTTTTTACAGTTCAGCAGAAGAGCAGTTTCATTGGCAGTCACAAGGTAATGTATATCTTACTGATGAATACTTACAATTCTATGTGTATCTCTCTACTATTACTTTTCTTGTGAATTTTAGAAAGAGACATGTAAGTAGTAGGAAAACACCATGATAGTAAAAATTAAATGAAGTTGTTGTGATAGCTCACGGCTTACTAAGAATTAAGTTCTCTTAATTCTAGTAACTCGATGTTCTTCAAGGGCATGTAGAGTTGGCTGACCTTGGCTTTAATGCTGGTTGGCCAAGAATTACAATGTGATATCTAATGAGAACTTCATAGAGGTAATATAGGACATTTTCAAATATGAAATGATAAACAAATACAAATGTATCATGTGTTTATTCATCACTTTAAAATATTTTATTTCAGATGGTCAAAAAGATATCGAAGATGAACTTACAACAGGTCTTGAGCTGGTAGACTCCTGTATTAGATCGCTACAGGAATCAGGAATACTTGACCCACAGGACTATGCCACAGGTGAAAGTAAGTCCAATGGCAGAAGACAGTAAAAATATACGTGTATTAGCTTGTTGTTTTTTTGTAAGATAATTGATAGTATGAGCCATGTCTAATTAGAATTTCAAGATATGCTTGTTTTGTTCTTTTCACTCTACCCTTATCTATTTCCTTTCCACCTTACCCCCACCCTAACTCACACTAGATTATGAAGTCTCTCAAGTTAGTCATTGCTGTCTAGGTTTCACACTAATTACTGACATGCTAGTGACTCTCACCAATTCTTTGATATGTCCTTTCCAACATCTAGACTAGCCTATTTTTTAAACTCACCACTTTTTTTTTTAATCAACACAGTGTTTGCTTTAAAATACAGTATCAATACTTTTCTCGTACAGGTTATTTTTGGTGGAGATTGTTAAAAGCAGCAATTACATAACAAAATAGAAAAAATTGATGTACTACATACAATGTTTTGGTACTATGCAGGAGTATCATGCGATAACTCTTTACATTTCTATAGTTAACTACCTTGCATTGCTATATTAATTTCAATAGAATATTTAAAGATTAATTTATCTCCACCTAATAATATATTTTTCACCCAGAGTGGTTGAAGCTTAGGAATAAAAACTGTTAGGAGAAATGAGCCTGTTTTTAATAAATCATAAAATTCTCTTGACTTATTTTAATACAATTTTAATAAAATTCTACAAAAGGCTAAAAATTAAACCATTAAAATGCACATTATCCTGGTAATTTCTACATCAAAAATCAGTGAAGCATTTTATTCCTTAGTTTAAAAAATTAAAATTTTGTCCAATACTCATTAAGATTTGCCATATAAAAGGAAGACATAAGAATCAGATAGCATACTGATCTTAAAAGCCATTTAATTTACATATTAGCTCATTTTCTCCATAATCTTTATATTACCATTACTCTTAGGATAACATCATTGTGAATATCCATATTTAAATCCATATGCATCCCTTCAATTAAATTCCAAAAGTAAGATG
>CAUYQG010103571.1:0-39836 GCA_963574415.1 Tarsius wallacei
AGCGCCCTCTGCAGCTCGGCCTTGCCTTCCTGCTCTTCCTCATACTGTTCCCGCAGCAAGTCACAGTCATGGCGGGAGGACTGCAGGGCATGTGCCAGGGCATTCTTGGCCTGCAGAAGTCAAGAAAGAGGAGAGCCCCCAATGGATTCAGTGCCACCATGTACATGATACAATCCAACTATGTTCCTATCATCACCTACTGAATAAAGTTGTGCAGGTGATATTTGAAAATTAGATCAAGGAAGCATTCCTCAGATGATGTACCTTGTTCTCTTCCTCCAACTGCCTCTTGAGCTCTTCTATTTGCTGGGTGAATGCTTGCTTGCTCCTGGAAAGTTGGGATACGATACTTTCCTTTTCTTCCAATTGACGACTCAGCTCACCTGTGTCCAGAAGAAAACGCTTTCATTTCATTTCATTCATTCATTTGCCAATGTCCTACTATATGTGTAAAGTTCTGTGCTAAGATCTGGGGAGAGAGAGTTAAGATGTGGTCCCTTCTAGAAGGAAAAGGATTGTGCTTTCAAAGAGAAACTGAAAAGCACACCTGGTAAGATACTGTTGTAACTACTGGAAGCTGCAAGTGACTTCTGTCACAAACAAAAACAACACCGCTGACAACTATAAATGTAAACATCACCAGGCACTCTTTTTATTTTTTTGAGTTGGAGTCTCACTCCGTCACCCAGGCTGGAGTGCAGTGGCACAGTCACGGCCAACCCAGTGTCGACCTGCTGGGCTCCGGCTATCCTTTCACCTCAGCCTTCCAAGTAGCTGGAACTATAGGCACACACTAACCACGCCTGGCTGATTTGTTTATTTATTGTGGAGACGAGGTCTCGCCAAGTTGCCCAGGTTGGTCTCAAACCCGCGGGCTCAGGCAATCCACTGGCCTCAGCCCCCCAAAGTGCTGGAATTACAGACTGAGCCACCAAGCCCAGCCACCAGGCACTCTTAACAACTCCCACCAGACCTCCCCAGTGGCTGGTATTTCCAGCTGTTTGTTGACTGGTCATTGAGGGAAATACTTAGGACTTTCTATCTCTGGTAATTTGAAGTTAGACTCCTGGATAAATATGGTAAGTTCAAGTTTATATACTTATATAGAGGTAAGAGGGGAAAAAAATGGAGGTGGGGGGGGGTTTCTGCCTCCAGAGGTGAATTCTCTAGATTACTGTAAGTTTATAAACTAAGCTTCTTTTCTTCTTGTGGCTGCTAGCAAAGCATCAAGTCACCTGTAACAAGGACCATTGTTGGATGGAGCCACCTTCCCTGGTGAAAGCCCCAAATCATCTTCCCTTACATTGTTATTATATACTAAGAGCCTTTAAACATTGGTCATGTTTCTCTCTTTGTTCTCAAAAACACTTGGATGAGAACAATGATTATCTGAGCTAATGTGCAGTAAGAAGTAGGAAGGCCATGGGACTGTTTCTAATCCTATTTCTGCCACGCAGAGTTGGTGTGATGCAAATTTATATTCATTTTGAAAGAGTTCGAACTAGGTGAGATTTTAGTCCCTTCTCATTCTGGTCTACTTCTCTTTCCCTTGTTCTTACTGAATTCTCAATATCTCCCTTCAGGATATTTTGAATGGCCCTTTCTGTGGGTTATTTCGATTATTCCTCTCCTACAAATATGCTTCCCTAGAAATGTTCCCCAAGCACACACTGCCCCATGGTTTTGACCAATTGCCCCCTCTTGGGTGTCCATGAGGTTCTAGCCCCTCCCGCTTCCCACACACGACTCACCAGCCTCAGTCTGAAGTCGGGACTTCTGCGTGGTCAGCTCACTCAAGTTCCTCTGAATTTCCTCATTCTTGCCCCTAGCCTCACTTAACTGATCCTCCAGGGTTCGGCATATTTTTTCCAGATTTGCCTAAAGGATGGAGAAGAGGGAACAAAGTCAGTCAGGAGTCAGGTTTGAATAACCACAGAGTCTCTCCCAGGGAGCCTCGAGGCCACCGCCCAAGCACCTTAGACTTTGACACGCTCTCCACGCTGCTGGAGAGGTCGTCAATCTCCAGCTTGAACTCGCTCTTCTCCTTCTCCAGCTTCTGCTTGACCCGCTGCAGGTTGTCAATCTGCTCCCCCAGCTCGGCCGTGCTGTCCGCGTGCTTCTTCCTCAGCGCGGCCACCATGGCTTCGTGCTGTAGGGTGGCCTCCTCCAGGTCCCTGCGCAGCTTTAGGAACTCTGCCTCCCGCTTCTTGTTGAGCTCTATCTGCGTGGAGGTGACACCTCCGGCCTCCTCCAGCCGCTCGCTCAGCTCCTCCAGCTCTCGGGCATAGTCGCTGCGCTGCTTCTCTGTCTTGGCGCGGGTTGCCCTCTCCGCCTCGATTTCTTCTTCCAGCTCCTCAATTCGAGCCTGTAGGGGCAGCCGTTCACGCCACGGGCAGTCAGTTGCCCACAGGGACTCTGAGTGTCAAGAACAAGCTAGCTTCTGTTCCAACTGGACAAACTGAGTCTTGGACTTTCCCCCAAAGAAATATGGATGTCGCTCATTTCTGTCTCTTTCTTTTCCTTTCCTTATTTATTTATTTATTCATTTATTTATTTGAGTTGGAGTCTCTCTCTGTTGCCCAGGCTGGAGTGCAGTGGCACGATCACAGCTCACTGCAGCCTTAACCACCTGGGCTCAGGAAATCCTTCCACCTCAGCCTCCAAAGTAGCTGGTACTATAGTCATTCGCCACCACACCAGCTAATATATATATATACACATATATTTTTATATATATATATATATTTTTTTTTTTTTTTGTAGAGACAAGGTCTTGCTATGTTGCCTAGGCTGGTCTCAAAACCCCTGGGCTCAAGCAATCCTCCTGCCAAAATACTGGGATTACAGGTATGAGACAATGCACCAGGCCTGCTAATTTCCTTTCACATGAATTTTTCCTGCCCCAATATGTTCATTACTCCTGCAGTGACCAGCCCAGGATATTTTC
Source organism: Tarsius wallacei (assembly GCA_963574415.1). Classification (NCBI taxonomy): domain Eukaryota; kingdom Metazoa; phylum Chordata; class Mammalia; order Primates; family Tarsiidae; genus Tarsius; species Tarsius wallacei. The sequence continues at coordinate 2,948 of CAUYQG010103571.1, forward strand.
CATTCAACTAAATGTTGACCCCAGATACTTTAGTTATGTATTTTGTTGGAAGTTTGGGGGACATGGTTCATCACTGCCATGTCAGTGCAGCAGGAAGAAAACCCACGAGGCAGGCAGCCCCATGGCCCTGCCCACTGGCTTTCCATGGCTTATAGCAGGCAGCACCCAGCACACTGTGGGTAACACCACGTGGAAAAGAGAAGTCCAAAGGCCTCCCACCTGCAACTCTTTGATTTTCTTCTGAAGCTGGAGGCCCAGCGTCTGCTCATCTTCTACTTTGCTTTGCAGTTGGCAATATTCAAAATCCTTCCTGTGAAGGGAAATGTAGAATGCATGAAGAAAAAGTACCCAGGAATCTGCAAAAAGGAAACCAGTGGTTGCAAGGCATACTTCTTGAGCCTCTCGTCCAGCTGTTGCTTATCATTCTCCAGATCTAATATGGACTCCTGGGCCAGCTTCAAGTCTCCCTCCAGTTTCCTTTTGTTCCTCTCCAGGTCTACGCGAAGTTTCTTTTCTTGTTCCAGGGAGCTTTCCAGCTGAAAAAGGTACCATTTTCTTTGGGAACAAATGCTTTGCAAGAGGCCCCTTGGAGGTTATTCCAACTCTGGAGTTCTGGGACTCCCAGTTAGCATTATTTACTTACGTCATCCACTTGCTGTTCCAGTTTGCTCTTGATTTTGCTCAGAGAATTGACTTTGTCTTCTTCAGCTTGGAGGTCATCCAGGGCCTGCTGGTGGGCTTCCTGGAGGGCCTTCTTCTCCTTGGTTAACTTCGCAATTGTTTCATCTAGCCCAGCGAGTTCCTCAGTAAGGTTTTTAACCTAAGAAGAAGCCACAAGCAATTAAAAGAACAAAGTTAGTCTGCAATGACTACATCAAGCTAGGCAGATCCACCAGGAGAGTACCTTGTTCTCTGTGGCATGCTTCTCCTTCTCAACCTTGGCCAGTGTCAGCTCAAGGTCATCAATGTCTTTCTTGAGTTCGGAACATTCATCCTCCAGCTTCCTCTTCTTGGCTGTCAGCTCAGCATTGATTTCTTCTTCATCTTCAGCTCTCTCGGTCACCTCCTTGATCTTGGCCTCAAGCTGGAATTTGGCTTTGATTAGCTGGTCGCATCTTTCCTCGGCATCCAACAAGCTTTCACTTTCCTTTAAAAGGAAAAAAGAGAATCATAATTCCCTTTAATGAGATAAGGTTTGTGACATTCCAGCATTTTGTTAAATAGGAAGTACTTTACGAAGCACCCCAACTGAAAAGCAAAAATCTTAGCATAATCTGAGGGTGGAGTAAAAAATAAAAAATAAAATAAAAAGCAGAACTCTCCACCAATAACACGATTTTCCTAAATGAATAATAAAATCTAGAAGGAAAGTTTAAAAAGATGGCTAAACACATACAGCTTGTACTTGGAGCTGCAGATCATTCTTCTCTTGTACCAGAGTCACCAGTTTTTCCTCTAGCTCCTTTCTTTTTGCCTCTGACTTGGCAAGTTCATCTTTGGTTTTCTGGAACTCTTCCTTCATGGTGGCCATCTCCTTCTCGGTCTCTGCACTCTTGAGGAGGGGCTTGATCTTGAAGAAGAGCTTCATCCAGGGCCAGTGCTTGACGTTCATGAATGAGCGAATGTTGTACTGGATGCAGAAGATGGACTCCCTAAAAACAAGATATTGCTTATTCCTAAGAGAGACTCTCCCTTTTCCCAAAGAGCTTATGTTTGAGCAAAGACCCTGCTTGACCTCCTTTGCACCATCTTCTGGAATTCCACACGCATAAGAAACCCTCTGCACACAGCTTGTGTCCGGGTGATCAGTTTGGCCAGGCGGTCATCCCGCATTTCTTCCAGGGTTCCCAGCAAGCCAGCCTTGAAGAACACCTTAGTTGGGAGAAGGGTGACACGAGTCAGTATTCTGAAAAAGTTGTGTCAAGAAGACGAACAGGCCAGTGTCTGACAGAATTGATGCATTACCTTGGTGTGTCCAAATTTGTATTGAGTGTGGTCAATATCGATGGATGCCAGAAGCTTTTCACAAGCTTTCTTGCTGTCAATGAATTGTCCCTCAGGGATTGCACTGGCATTCAGCACTCGGTACCTGCATTATAGAAATCATCATAGACCATTGACAAAGACATGGAGACCTTGGAGTTCAAGTTGCTCTCCCTATAGGCCACAAGGCCAAGGTCCCAAGAGGTCAGAAAACATGCCCAGAGTCACGCTGCTAGAGAGCAGACTGTAATTTAGGCCTCTTGACTCTTAGGCTAGGGCTTTTCCTGCTATTTTATATATTGGACAAATTTCAGAGAAAAACATGGAAGAAACAAGTGTGTATACCTTGGCAGAGTGGTAGCTTAGTTAGTTTACGTGGAAGTTCATAACTGTTCTCTAGAAGCAGGTCATTTCATACCAATATTTCTCCCTCTCAGATTCCAGTATTGGCACATCTAGTCATGAAACATAGATAATAGTTTTATCACACACCTTTGTTTAAAATCCCCATAGAGAATCCTATTTGGGAATCCTTTCCTGCAGATGCGGATGCCCTCCAGGACACCGTTACAGCGCAGCTGGTGTAGGACAAGGCTGTGTTCCATAGCCCCTGGAAACAGAAGCAAGACATGTTGGCTTTACACAGAAAGTCTTAAAAACTGAGCACCATCTAGATAGCCAGCAGATGTCTCACCTGGGGTTTTGGTTTCATTGGGAATTATACAACGCACAAAGTGAGGGTGAGTTGTTCTTAAATTTGACATCAGCTTATTCAGGTTTTCCTAGAAGAAAAAGATGAATTCTGACAGCCTACTACAGGCTTTTACAAGGACAGAGATACACTATAATGAAAGGTAAGATAAATGTTTTAAATTTATCATGAATTCTAAAGAATAGTGAACTTATTTAATCCTTCTAATACTCCTATGGCTACAGGTATAGGCAAATAGCTGATACAATACTCTCTTAGCAGCCAGTGAGCCCGAGGGCTTGCCAAATACAAAATGCTGTCTGAAATCAACTCAGGAGATGTATCTGGCTCTACTGGGAGTGTGAGGTGCTCTTGCCAGTGTCCGTAAGGCAAGCTGGAGAGTTTGTACTGCGAACTCACCTCTCAGGCCAGTCAATCCAGCTAGGTGCAGTACAAAATGATAATGAAATTCTCACCAATTGGTTAGACCATAAGTTCCCCACCCTCCCCAATCCCTGGGGTCATGGACCTGTACCGGGATCTAGGTTGCATACTCCTTATGAGGGATCTAGGTGGCATACTCCTTATGAGAATCTAGTGCCCAATGATCAATGCCCCCAGCCCCCATCCGTAGAAAGGTTGTCTTCCACAAAACCGGTCCCTGATGCCAAAAAGGTTGGGGACTTCTGGGTTAGACCTCATTTATACATTATTATACTGTCCTTCAACCTCACTAAGTGGCAGTAGCAGATTATGACAACATTACTACTCTTTAATATATCAAGTTTAGAATCTCTACATCGCTCATTTTGATTTGACTTAAACCAATAATAAGCAAGTGAACTTGTTTTTTTCTTACCCTGAAAAGGGCGGAGACAGTTTGGAAGGAAGAGCCTTTCTTCTTGGCAACTTTCTTCTTTCCACTGTCAGCTGAAAGAAGTAAACGAAGGCAAGTGCTGTCAGTGGACCTAGGAAGGTTTTTTTGGGTCTGTGTATTCTGGGAGTCACATGAGTACAAATCACTCCTCGTATTTAGAGTCTGTTACCGTCTGCTGTGGCGAAAGTGGCATAGAGGTGTGCCAGGAGCCTGTTGGAGGACTTCTGGTACAGGCCCACTACAGTTTCGTTCAGGGGGTCCTTGTTCTTCTCCAGCCAGCCCGAGACGCTGTAGTCCACAGTGCCTGCATAGTGAATCAGCGAGAAGTGGGCCTCAGCCCTGCCTTTGACCACCTTGGGCTTCTGGAAGTTGCTGGATTTGCCCAGGTGCTGGTCATACAGCTTGTTCTTGAAGGAGGTGTCTGTTGCCTTGGGGAACATGCACTCCTCTTCCAGGATGGAGAAGATGCCCATTGGCTGGATTTAAGACAAGGCAAAATGCATATGGATAAATATGAGCTGCAGTGATGAACAGTAGAGTCTCTAAGAAGAGGTTACTGGGTGAACAGAACAGAATACCTTCTCGATAAGCTCGATGCAGGCGGCCAGGTCCATCCCGAAGTCGATGAACGTCCACTCGATGCCTTCCTTCTTGTACTCCTCCTGCTCCAGCACGAACATGTGGTGGTTGAAAAACTGTTGCAGTTTCTCATTGGTGAAGTTGATGCACAGCTGCTCCAGGCTGTTATACTAACACCAAAACATAACGTTCACATGAAAACTTAGACTTCTTTCAAAATCAAAGACCCATCAACATTCCTCCTCTTTGTCTCAGGCTCTGGCCCAACTCATCCATGCTTTTGGATACAGGCCTGGCTCAGCTCACAGTCTTCAAGGTCTGGCTCAGCTCACATTCCCTCTTTGAAGTCTTCTCTAACCATCCAACTAGAAGGCATTTCTCCCTCTCCTGAGCTCCCGTAGTCTGGGCATCTCTTGTTCACTTTATTTCGTATTTACTCTCTGGTGTGCCTTATAGATGTCTGTATTTTCTCTATCAGACTGCAAACTCATCCTTTTTTTCCACCTGAATATCTTGGTAGACGCCAATAACTCACACAGAACCAGTAGGACATTTATATAAAATATTGCATGACTGACTTATCAAATTCTCTGTAGCTCTTTTCTGGCTCTTCCTAAATTTAATTGCTTTTGATTGGTATCTTTTATCCATGTGACAATGTCCTTTAAAATCCCACTGAACAGAAGTCTTCTCTTCTTTTTAAAATAATACAAACCCTCCCAACATGGTACTTTATCTATCTACTCTCTGCCTAGTTTCTTGTAGGAAACTACAAGATGATAACCTCGATATCTTCCCTTTAGGATCATGAAAACCAATTTTCCCTGTGCAAAGTCACATGGAGAATGAATATAAGGAACACAAACCTCAAAGATTTCAAAGCCTGCAATGTCCAAAACACCAATGAAGTGTTGTCTTGGTAGCTTTGTATCCAGTTGCTGGTTAATGCGAGTGACCATCCACAAGAACAACTTTTCATAAACTGATTTAGAGAGAGCATTCACAGCATGGTGAACCTATAGAGAAAAGATCAGATAATGAGCATAAAAGCAGGGACCATCAGGAGCTGGCATCCCTTCCCAGCCTTGAAGCAGTTACCTGATCTACAGTTTGACCTTTGGTAACATACTCATTCCCGACTTTCACTCTGGGGAAACACAAAGCTTTCAGGAGGTCCGAAGAGTTCAGGCCCATCAAATAGGCTGTTTTATCAGCCACTGGCCAAAAAAGAAAAAAAAAAAAAAAGTGTTCAGAAAGTAGAAAAGCTATTTCAAAAGTCATCCAGATGTTTCAAAGCTTGGCTAAGTTCCTCTCAGTATGTTGAGATTTCCATATTGCTAAACTGCTAATACGTGGTCAATAGAAGCAAAGTCACCCAGAGAATATGATAGACTATGTGCAAAGGCAGGATTGGGCTCCCCAAAGCCCTGGTCATTTCTCACTGCATCTGAAATAGAGCCATTCTAGCAATTTAAGAAAAGGGAGTGGTAACAGTGCCTTTAGGCATCTGTGGCCCAGAAAGGATTATTTACTTCTTCAGGTAGAAGGGGATTAATCTTTTTACAAGAGGCACCAAATGACCTCAGGTAAACAACCACCCAGCTCTGTATGGCCTGTCACAGTGATTTTGTACCTTCGGTGCCATCTGGCTCTGCCTGCTCCTCTCGTTGTTTCTGCTTGAACTTCATGTTCCCATAGTGCATCACGGCACCCGTCAGCTTGTAGAGTCCAGATTTCTCTTCTGGGGTGAAGCCCAGGATGTCAATGGCACTCTGATGGTGACAGAACAGCAGGTTAGTCTGTTGACCCAGTGATAGAGGAAGAATACCCACCCCGTATGTTGATTCCACCTACATCTGTAGCCAATAGCTCCTCGGCATCATCTATGCTGGCCACCAGGATTTCACCCTGGCTGATGAACGGGTAGTCGTAAGGGTTGGTTGTAATAAGCAGCAGCTCTGAAATGATGAGTAGTTTGAGGAGGTCACACAGATGCAAAGAAAGTATCCACCGAGTGGATTTGAGCTCCTACATCCCAGGCTGGGACTTTTACCACTGGAGGCCAAATTGAATTGAGTTAGAAATCTCTTTCAGACAGCTTGGCAATACTCAGGCTGTCATGGAAAATATCTTCCAGGGAAGACTTTGCAGTCTTTCATGCAATGGGAAGTAAGGACTTTGGAGAGAATATTTAAATTATCTTGCTTCACACATGAATGGTAAATCTCAGTGATGGTTGGGAAAAGTTAATAGGGAAACTGGCTGAGTGTGGGTCAGGACAGGAGCTCATACTGGGGGGAAGCACAGTTGTTTGGTATAATCATATCCTTTTCTAAAATATTTTGAAAAGTTGCAGCCTGTTTCCGGGTTGAGCAAACACAGCTAAAGAGCAAAGAAGCATTGTGCACGATTCCTCTATTAGGTTGAAAAGGAGGCAGGATAACCATCCACAGGCTGGATTCATCTGAATTTGTATTGGCCTCGCAGCATGTGGGATAGATTGTTTTTGTGTCAGAACATAAGGGGGCGCCAAAGGACAATTCAAAGCTTAGCTCCAGGTTCTTTAAACCTGCGCTGAATTCAGTAGTGGTTTAAACTTGTTATAGTCCATTTAATTAGGTTTCAAATTGGCACATCCCTGTCAAGATAAACACATCCCATTTCTAAAATAAACTTCCTCCGTTGACTGTATATCACCCATCTATGGTACAACTCTCCTCAGTCTAATGATCTAAGAGCCAAACGCCTAAAACAGCAGCCCCACTGGTGACTTCCTCACCTATGAGCTCAGGCTTTTTGTTTGAAAGAATCTGGTAGAAGATGTGGTAGCTTCTCTCTGCCTTCAGCTGAAAGGTGACTCTTGATTTTTCCAGCAGATCTGGGACACAAACACAGGACTGTCTTCCATCCCCCGCCCCCCCTCCCGCGCCACCCTCTGCTCACTCTGAGTCACTGTCAGATCCCTGTGGACCTACTTACAAGTTTCAATATCCGCAGAAGCCAGCTTCCCTGTGGTTCCAAAATGGATCCGGATGAACTTGCCCTGTTTGGGGGAAGAGGAGACCAGATTCCACCACGGCCCCAGTGGTTCCCAATCATCTCCTGGGTAATGTGAATAGGAGGAGACTTTCTTCCTACAGTTTGACATTAAATATTTCCTCTCTCTTCTCCCTTCTCCTTCCAGCTTGGTGCTTCTCCTCCTTCCATCCCCTTAACTCTACGCTCCTCCCCCACCACACACACATATCTAGTCAACAAAGCAACTGGAATGATTTTGTTCAAGATGTCAATCCAACCACATCACTTCCCTGCTTACAGAGTCCTTCAGTAGCTTCCCGTTGCACTTGGAATAAAACCCAAACTCCTTCACATGGCCTGTGGGTGTCTTTCTCCCCCTTCTGCCTCCTCTCATGGGCCGGGCCCCTTTGCCCACCTCCCCGCAGCCATGTGGATCGTCTTTAGGTCCCTGGACTGCCTGGACTGCAGCCAGTCCATCCCCACTTCGGGGATGTGCACTTGCTCTTTCCTTTGTCCTTCTGCCTCTTGCTGTTGCAAGTCTGCTCCTCATCCTGCCGTTCTCACCTGCCCCCCCAACCCCCCCACCCCAGAGAGGCCTTCTCCGCCAGCCCTGGCTGAAGGAGACCTGGCTCCATTACTCTCTCACGCGCCTGTCTGTTGAACCTCACAGGAATGGATCCTCATCTGAAATCGTCTTGTGGAGGTGCTTTGTTCTTTCAATGTCTGTCCCCCACTGGTCTGTATGCCCCGTCAGGACGGGCATCTTGCCTATCTTGTAGGCCAAGAAACATCCCGGAACATCCCATCTTGACTGAACCTGGACTCACAAAGCGAGAGGAATTGTCGTTCCTCACGGTCTTGGCATTCCCGAAGGCCTCCAGCAGTGGGTTGGCACTGATGATCTGGTCTTCCAGAGTCCCCTAATGCCAGACATTGAGGGAGGAAGAAAAACTTTTTTTTTTAAAAGCTACAAAGTGACAGTTAAAAAATGCTCACCTGCTCTGTGACTCCTGCGTGCTTTGGCTGCCTGGCGGCCTCGGAGGAGGCCCGTCCCTTCCTCCTGACTTTGCAATTTGAGGATCAGCCAAATTGGCAGTACATCTTACTCAAAATGCTTTTGCCATTTTGTTATATTTAGCTCTAATTGGGTCTCTTGACTTAACTTTGCTTTAACACTTCCATTTCCCCGACTCTCCAGTTAGATTGTCTGTATTCATTTCATATTGTTTTGATACAATTGTTTCAAAAGGCAAAATTACCAGAAGGTACCCCCCAAAAGAACTGATTTTGTTTATTTAAAATTTGTGTATTTAAATAAGAAAGGGATTGTCAGTAGTGGGACACTGTCAGGGAAGGGAGGCGGGGCACATAGCATCAATAAAGGTATCTGATCTCAAACCAGGAGAAGTGGGGACCAAAGGGAGACCCAAACTTTACCTGTACAATGACCACTAGTATACCTAATTCTGAATTGTACCCCACATCTTTAAAATAGAAAAATTGAGAAAAACTGTGTATTAATTCTTACATGTTTCAACTTCAACCACTTTCAAAGTACTCTCTGTTTGATGCAAGTCACCTATTGAGACGCTTTTTTCACGGCTCAAAACAGTTTTTTGAACTCGTCAGTTTTGAGGCTTGTTAGTGCTTCTGCTGTTTTCTGTTTCACCTCTACCACATTGGCAAAATGCTTCCCTTTGAGAACTTTTTTCATCCGGGGAAACATAAAAAAAGTTGCTCAGGTGAGATCGGGTGGAGCATGGGGGTCATGCATTTTGGTGAGGTGTGGGCAGGTGCACTCATAACTCACCCATCATGAAATGGGCAAAACATGTTGAAAATATCTCCACAAAAAATTCACTGAAGCCAAATGCAGCCTCTCACGACCATGCCAACTGGTACACTGATGCTGATGGGTTCCTAGAACAATTACCTAGCAGGGGAAGCCTGTATTACAAGGAGCCCACCCTCCAAAAAATAATTGTGGGTTTGTTTTGGGGTCCTCCTTTGTATATGCTATGATTCACTCATGTTGGCAAATGCTATTTTGCTATAAAAGAACAAGTTCCCAGCTGGGCTCGGTGGCTCAGCCTGTAATCCTGCGCCTTTGGGAGGCTGAGGTGAGTGGATTGCCTGAGCCCGCGGGTTCGAGACCCGCCTGGGCAAGCAAGACCTCATCTCTACAATAAAAAAAAAAATCAGCCAGGCGTGGTAGCGCGCGCCTGTAGTTCCAGCTACTCGAAAGGCTGAGGCGGAAGGATCGCCGGAGCCCAGCAGGTGGAGGCTGCGGTGGCCGGGAGCAGCCACTGCACTCCAGTCTGGGCGACAGAGTGAGACTCCAACTCAAAAAAAACCAAAAGAACAAGTTTCCTGAGCTGCCTGCAAATTGACCTTTCTTAGTTAAGTCTTAGAGTCTTGTCCTCTAGGAAATCATAGGATCTGGGCCTGTGGAATCAACTCCACCCTGTGTGGTCTAAGATGACCGGGTGTCCTTTAAGACTGTGAATGCTAGCCTGTTCCCCTTTTTCTGAAGCGGGGGGATGTGATGACATTGGGGCTCCTCATTCTGAAGTTAGGACAGAGGGTAAACGTGGAAGCAAAGCAAGCCCTTCCTTCCCGTCCACACCTTCATTTTGGCATCCTTCTTCTTGGCGAGGTCCCCAGTAGCTGCAATTGTTGCAAAGTATTGGATGACCCGCTTGGTGTTCACAGTCTTTCCTGCCCCGGATTCTCCGCTGTTGAGAGAGAGAGAGAGAGAGAGAGAGAGAGAGAGAGAGAGAAGGCAGCAAGTCTTGTTAGTATAGACAAGCTCCCAAGCGTCACAGAGGCCTAGGTATAATCTGAGCCACATCTGACACACAACTAACTATCAGACAAGTGTGAGAGGACACCCAAGGAGACAGAGGTCCAGGGAGGAGGATCACAGCTACCTGCTTAGTGGACCCGAGGATGGGGCATTCCATTTCCTGAGGCCTCATGCAGACCATCCCCAGCTCTATCTATTCATCATACTTTGCTCCAAACACTTTCTAATTAACAGAATAGAGCAAGAGGCACCTTGGATTACCTCTGTGAAACCACTCTATGCCTTGGGTACTCACGTGATCAGAATGGACTGGTTTTCACGATCTGCCAAAGGAAAAAATATAGTTGAATTGATGGCAATGTAAAAAAGCTTCCTGAATCTACCCCATCTCTCAGGCAGTCAGAGACAAATTGCTCAATTCTTCCTCCCTTTAATTTTTTGTTTAGCCTTACGCGGGAGTTTGAAGTGCCTCCTTCTTGTTTTATATTTTTATTTTTTAATTTTTAATTGACAAATAATAACTGTATGTATTTATGGGATACAGTGTGGTGTTTTGATATACGTTTACACTGCAGAATTTTATTTTTATTTTTGTAAAGAGAAAATACCTCACTCTGTCGTCCAGACTGGACTACAGTGGCGTGATCATAGCTCAATACAGCCTCGAATGCCTAGGCTCAAATGATCCTCCTGCCTCAGCTTCCCAAGTAGCTGTAACTACATGGGTGCACACAACCACACCCAGCTAATTTTATTTTTTGTAGAGACAGAGGTCGCGACACTTTTGCCCAGGCTGGTCTCAAACTCCCGGCCTCAAGTGATCCTTCTGCCTCAGCCTCCCAAAGCGCTGGGATGTGTAATGACTAAATCAAACTAATTAACAAATTCATCAGCTTATACACTTATCATTTTTTATGGTGAAAACATAAAATCTATTTTTAGCAATTTTGAAATATAAAATGTATTGTTATTTATTATAGTCATCATTCTGTGCAATAGATCACCAAGGCTTACCCTTCCTATCTGAAACTTTTTACTCTTTGATCAACATAAAGAGACTGCTTGAGAATGAGACCCAGAGAGGTTCTGCTTAAAATCAGTCAGTGGCTTCTCATCATATTAGGCTGAACCATATAAAATTGTCAATTTCGAGCTGGGTGTGATGACTCATGCCTATAATGTCAGTAGGTGAGACAATTGTCTGAGCCCAGGAGTTCAAGACCAGCCTGGGCAACACGGTGAGACCTCATCTCTACAATAAATCAAATAATTAGCCAGGCATGGTGTTATGTGCCTGTAGTCCCAGCTACTTGCAAGGCTGAGGCGAAGGACTGCCTGAGCCCAGCAGGCCAAGGCCATGGTAGCCATGATCATGCCACTATACTCCAGCCTGGACAGTGGAGTGAGACTCCAACTCAAAAAAAAAAAAAAAAGAAAAAGAAATGGCCAATTTTATGTTCGACCCATGAAAATGTGTTTTGTAAGGCTTAACTGACACTTGCATGAAATCCAAATTCCTCACCATGGCCTGCAAGGCCCTAGACGACTTGGTCTCTTTCTGCCTCTGTAGGCTTCTTCTCCCTCCCCTCCCTTGTGCTGAACACCAGACAAGGTCAGGCCCAGGACCAAAGCTCAGCTGCCCTGAGCCTGGTCTAGTGTCTGCTCCACCACTCCAGGCTTCCACCTGGGAATCATACCAGTCAGCATGAACTGATAGGCGTTATCCGAGATGGAGAAGATGTGGGGTGGGGCCTCCTGGCGCTTTTTGCCACGGTAGCCATCCACCACCTCAGGGTTGTACACTGGCAGCCACTTGTAGGGGTTGACAGTGACACAGAAGAGGCCTGAGTAGGTCTGTAGGAAGAAAAAAATATGTACATATTGTGTGTGTAGATGTAAAACCTTTTGCCTTTATTATCTCATGTTTCTTTATAATCAACTTGTACAGGAGGGAAGAAATGATTTCTATTTATAAATGAGGCAAACAAGACTCTGAGAAGGGAGTGGCCAAACCTCCCCCAGCTAGTGAGAGATGATGCCAAGACCCCCAAGCCTGGCCTTTCTCTCCCGCTCTCCTCTCCAAATCCTTCCTCCAGCCCCTCTTCTTCCTACCCTACTCATCTCTCATGTTCTCATTTTCTTTCTCTTCCCCTTTTCTTTTTTGCTTGCACTTCCCCTGCATTGTTCAACAGCTGGCCAAGCACTGAATCTTTCAGAATCCATCACCCACACACATCTCTGCCTCCCTCCCCACTCAGAGAAAACCCTCAGCCAAGTCCTTGCTGACATAGATCATCCAGGACGTGTAGCGGTCCTTGAGGTTGTACAGCACGGCCGGCTCGTTCAGGTGCGTCAGCATGGCCATGTCCTCGATCCTGTCGAACTTGGGAGGGTTCATTGCATACACATCCTCTGGCTTCACCACCAGGGTCTGAAAGGGGAAGAGACACAACGCTTCACTAGTGTGCTCTGTGTGTTCTGCCATGAAGGGACTTTTGAGCCCGGATGGAAAGGCAGACACGAGAGAAACCCAGCTGACAATGAGGGAAGGGAAGGTCATGGATGGCTTGCGGTGGTGCTCATAGAATGTGATTTGTTTCTTTTTCTTGGGCTCTTTTTCTTCTACAAAGAGCTTGGGAGGAGGGAAGGATAACAAATGAGAAAAGACGATCTCTGTGGGAGGATGTGGGCGACTATGACAGGGGACGAGAGCCAGCAGAAACCTTCCAGCTCAGTAATGCAGGCTGGCCCCAAATTCAGCTCCAGCAGCCAATGGGCTATTTGTTATCCATTCTGAGAGAAGGGCATGTCCACTGGCATGGAGCAGGGGTAGAAGAGAAAGGGGCGGGGGGCGGCTGTGGATTGCCAGGCTGGTGTCCATGGAGTCAGCCAACATTCTGGGTTTTCTGAAAGCAGCTGTCCAGTCCCTCGGTCTATGTCTTGGCCCCTTCACCACCCCCCGAGCATGTTCAGGAAAGAGCCCCCAGCCCCACCTCACCTCCTCCCTGCCCTCTCTCAGGATAGAGTATTACAAGCCAGGAAAGAGGTACCATGAGGCAGAGCAGTGGTTCTGAGCACTGGCAAGCATCTGTGCTTCTCTCAAGAGGACAGCTCCTGGCCCCCACAACCTCTGGCTTCCTGGAGCTGGAGAACCCCAGACACAGGTGGTGGTGACCTCGTCTTGCCCTGCCTGCATGTCCTTTTTCTTTGTGACCTTCTCTGAAATGGTCCATTTTCCTGGTCCTGTCTCTGGGCAGTGTGGGTGGGAAACCTGCCTTCCAGCAGGGATTCATTCAAACCATGCCAGCCAGTTGGCCCTTCTTGTGCAAGGTCTTTCGGATTATCTTAGGTTATCATGCATCGTGTCTAGCGTCTGCCTTTCCCTACTGCTTTATAAACCCATTCTTACTTAGCTCCTTTGTCTGAAGTATATAGGGAAGCACCTTCAATGCTTGGTGGCACTGCAGGGCAGTTTTAAAGGATTTTTTTTCTTCAAGTGCAACCCAACGACACTATTTCCTTTTCTTGTCTCTTGGATTTCCTCTTTCCTCTTATTTTTAAAATTTCCTTCCTTCTTTCATTTTTTGGGCTTTTCTTAGGATATCTTAGGACATTTCCAGATTCTTCTGGTCTAGATTCCAGAAAGTAGTGAAGTCCAGAATTCCTAGCATTCCACAATGGCTTGTGCCAGAATATAGTGGGTTATATTGCACATCACCTTCATGATAAAGGGAGGCTGCTATTTCACATCGAGCTTGTAGTCCACTAGGGTCCACTGCACACTTTCCTTCCTAGGTTAGATGGCCATTGCTAGAAGAATTAGGAGAAACCGAGGCTACCAAAGAAGAATGTTTTAAAAGAGCTCCCTCCCCCCCCCAGTGTTGGAGTTTCTTGGGATGCATGGAGTTGGTCCCCTCTGACCTAGTGTAACATGAACATTGACAAGAGAACCTGAAAACAAATTGCTTTGATCATGCACAACCAAACTCTTCTCCTATACTTCAACCCAAGTGCAGTATTCACTCTGCTTTTTCTGAGAACACTTGGGAAGCCTAAGGTCATGTCATATGAAGCATTCCAGTGTCAGAGTCACATCTGGAGATGGCTGGGGTGGGGCAGATGTATTTGGCAACCACGAGGAGCAAGCAGAGGGCCGTGCAACCTGCAGAGGGAGTGCGAGTCTCACCCTGTTGTCTTCCGTTTCCACAGTGACCTTCCCGTCTTGAGAACCCTTGATTCTCCCCTTGGCATATTCTTCCTTTGAGTCCACCACAAAGCAATAGGTTTTGGCATCAAAGGGCTGGTTCTGAGCCTCAATCCTTTCCTTTTCCGACTTTCGGAGGAAAGGCGCTGCGATGCCGAACACTTCCATTTCAGTGTCGCTGCTCATGGTGTCAGCTGGAAGGCAAAACACCCAGAGAGCTCAACCACCTCCTGCCCGGGCACCAGGCCTGTTTCAGCATCTACCCTGCCCCCCTGATGCCCAGAAGTCCTCAGAGGCATGGCCCCAGGAACAAGACTGCCCTTATGCCTTGTGGAGCACCACCCAAAGGATTTCAGTGCTGGGAAAGTCACACTGGCACATATTTATTGGGTGGCCATTCTGTACAGAGGGCACAGAGTTATTGAATCCAAGCTCCTCCGTTATCTGAGGCTCGAATTGGTGAAGGGGCCTTAAAGTGAGTGCCGCTCTCAAGACCTAATTTTCCTCTTCTGTAAGACCCAGGTGTTGCTGAGGGAACATTTAAAAATAAGCACCATGGCCAGGCTCAGTGGCTCATGCCTGTAATCCCAGCACTTTGGGAGACTGAGACAGGAGGACTGCTTTAGCCCAGGAGTTTGAGACCAGGGCAACATAGCGAGACCTCTTTTCTACAAAAAAAAAAAAAAAAGGAAAAAAGGCTGGGCTCAGTGGCTCAGCCTGTAATCCCAGCATTCTGGGAGGCCGAGGCGAATGGATTGCCTGCAGGTTCGAGACCAGCCCCAGCAACTTGGCGAGACTTCGTATATACAATTAAAAAAAAAAAATAGATGAACGTGGTAGCTCATGCCTGTAGTTCCAGCTCCTTGGAAGGCTGAGGCAGAAGGATCACTGGAGCCCAGCAGGTCGATGCTGGGGTGACTGTGAGCATGCCACTGCGCTCTAGCCTGGGAGATGGAGTGAGACTCCAACTCAAAAAAAAAAAAAAAATTAACCAGTTGTGGAGGTATACACCTGTAGCCACTCCACTATTACTCAGGAAGCTGAGGCAGAATGATCACCTGAGCTCATGAGAAAAAGACTGCGTGGGTGGTGAGCTATAAATGTGCCACTGCACTCCAACCTGAGCGACAGGAGAGACTCTGACTCCAAAATAAGATACAATAAAATGAAATGACAAAACAAAATAAATAAAAATAAGCACCATTAACAGATAAACGCCTTCTTCAAAGAGAGTGTAATAAAAGGCAGATAGCGAAGACATTTTTTAATCATTTTAAAATCAAGGCGGCTCATTCTGGCACAAAGGAATCAACCTTTTGCTTCCTCCAGTTGCTAAGAATAGAAGCGAGCATCTGACATCAGCATCTGTTTGAAAGTCCCCCAAGTGCTACCTCCTTTCCCGGCCTCTCCTGCCCGACCTTTCCTTGTCTAAGTTCTCTAGTTCCTCTAGTTCTCTATGCCCTTAAGGCCAGTGGGAGGAGGAGGGAACTAGTAACCCTGGATGCCTAGAGACTTCCAGCCACCAAGGATGGGGCCCAAATTCTCACCTGAGAGTCCCAACTGTAGGAGGAGAGCAGAAGACAGCAGCAACCGGAGAGCGATCGAACCTGCAATGACGTGGACATACACAAAAACATGGCAGTTTGGGCATAGCGGCTCATGCCTGTAATCCCAGCATTCTGGGAGGCCAAGGCAGGAGGATTGCTTGAGTCCAGAAGTTCGAGACCAACCTAGGCAACACAGCAAGACCTCATCTCTACAAAAAAATAAAAAAATTAGCCAGGTATGATAGCTCACACCTGTAGTTCCAGCTACACAGGAGGCTGAGATGGAAGGATCGCCTGAGTCCAGGATATTGAGGCTTCGGTGAGCTGTGATCATGCCACTGCACTCCAGCCTAGGTGACAGAGTGAGACTCTGACTCAAAAAAGCGAACAAAAAAAGTGGTGACGCTGGGGAGTGACTGGCTCCATTTTGAATCAGCTCTTGACGGGTTAACTAATAAGGATAAAGGACTAATAATGTAAAGAGGCAAGCTGGTGGGGCAGATGGGACATGAAGGTCATGGAGGGAGGAAAAGCACCTAGCTGCCTGGAAAGCTAGCTCCTCCCAGCCTCCTAGGGCACCTTCCTCAGTCTCGTCTTCCATTTAGAACAAGGGACCGATTCCTTGTTATAGAGCTTGTGGTATCAGGTCAGGGGCAGGCCTCCTTGTCTTCGACTATCAGGAGAACCCTCTGAGATAGGCTAGTTTACACCAGGAGGCCACAGCCAGTGTGATCTTGAGGGGACAAGACCGGTGAGGCCCTGATTCCCACCGCCCGCCTCGTGGATCACAGAGGCAACAGGAGAACATCAGGCCCTGGCAGACAGGCCAACAGTGTGTCCAAAAAAGTTCCGCCTGAGAGGGCACTCAAGGAGGAAGATGGGGAGAATAGGGAGAGGAAAGAGAGCTTTTGGGGACCTGCTTGGGCGAGGTGCTGGAGGCAGAGGGTGGCTGGGCATTGAGCCAGGGAGACCTCGCTCCACATCTAACCGATCCCATGAAAATGCCTGGGAGAAAAATGAGGCGCCGCCACCTTCGCAAAGCCAGGCGGGGCACCACCGGATGGCTACACAGGTTGAGTGTACTCAGAGTAGCAGGGCCTGGGAAGAGAAGTGCTGTGACTTACCTCCACCCACCAGCGAGCCAGCCACAGGGGGCGACAGCTCCCCGGGCTTTTATAGGCCACAGCTAACCCCCACGCCTTGTTCCTTCTCTATATTTGGAAAGAGAATGACCAACGCCACAAGCTGAGAACCAGCTTCTTCCACACGTCTTTTTTTGTCGTTGCCAAGGGAAAGGTATATATAGAAATGAGCAGGGTCCACAACCATTTTTCCAAATGTAGAAAGTTGGGAGTTTGGGATGCCTTTCCCTGAACCTGGGGCTGGTGCTTCTTTACTTGATGCGCCGGGACAGCCTCACTGTGCACGATCTCAGCCTCAGCTCTGCAGGCGGGGGGTGGGGAGGGGGAGGGGCGCACCTCGAGTCAGTGCCAGACCCTGCCTCAGGCTAACAGAGGGCGTTCCACAAGGCAGTTTGTTTAGGAAGCTCAACATATGGGAAAATGAGTAAAACTGAAGATGAAAAAAGTTGAAATCCTCTTGGAATTTGGAGCAAGACTAGGCTGTGACAGGGCTGTGCAATTGTGGAACTTGTGTCAGGAATAATAATAATAATAATAATAATAATAATAATAACAACAACAACAATAATAATAATTTTCCCTCCTCTTCTTCCTCCACTTCTTCTTCCTCTCCTTTTTTCCTGTGTAACACCTTGTCTCATTCGTATGATTACGAACTTAATCCTTTCTTAAGCGCTAGTAGGTCCAACAAGTAAATTAATGACAGAGAGCTATGCTGCCAGCCAGTATTCACAGCAACAGCTGCTCAAGGACCCGTTGTTATTAAGATAGACTACCAATTAGGAAAGACCAGCTGCCAGCCTGGATGAGGGTGAGGGGAATGGCAGTGGCCTGCGGAGAAAGGGCAGATGGGGGGGCTAACAACTGCGGTCATTTCTAAATCAGGCGTGGAAAAATAAACCCTCAAAAGAAGAACAGGGGTATGTCTGATACTTCTGCCTGTTCCATTTCTACCCTTCTTTCTGACAAGGACTTTGGGAGGGTGGCTGGGTTGGCATCCTCCAGGTGTTTATTCTAAATAGAACTGTTTGTCAGCATTTCCCATTTGAGAATAAGAACTGCTCCCCTCCCACCACAGCTATACCAAGCCCAGATATGGACGCCACTCCTTGAGGTGTGGGTGGGATGGGAGAAGCAGGGCTGTGGTCCCAGGACTGAGAGACATGTGTGATACACCACTGTGCTCTGGTTCCTACATTGAGCATTCGAGAAGACACAAAAGAAATAGAAGACACAGTCTGTACCTTTAATAGTTTGTATTATAAGTGATGAGTCCTACGAACTCTATAGATTTGTGTCAAAGAGTGAGATAATTTCAGCTGGACACAGTGGCTCACACCCATAATCCCAGCACTTTGGGAAGCGGAGGTGGGAGGCTTGCTTGAGCCCAGGAGTTTGAGACCAGTCTAAGCAACATGGCGAGATCTCGTCTCTACAAAAAAAAAAGAGTGGGATGATTTCAGATCAAAGCAAGACATATTTATTAAGTGCCTATTCTGTGGATGCCAGGAAGGTAAATGGCCTCCAGGAAGTAAGTTGGGAAGGGCTAGCTCACTCACTTGCCTGCCCACCAGCCTGCCATGAGAGTGCCCCATTCTACTGCCCCTCTTCTTCCAATTTGGATTGAAACACACACCCATCTTTGGAGCCCCTCCTCAGCTAAGGAGAAAGCACCGTCACTCCCAAAATATCCATTCATGTTTGGAAAGAGAGCCTGGAGCTCTGTCCTGCCTGTCCAGTGATTCATCAGCCCAAGCCATTGGGCAATTGGCTGGCCATCTCCGTGGAAGACCTGGTCAGGATAGCTACAGGACAGGTGAAAGTCACCAAGTAGAGCAGGGGTGTTAACAAGTCCTGTGGGGCAAAGGGACAGGGCAAAGAGCCCTTGGCTACATCTAGGACAGTGGAGTATGAGAGCAGACACAGGTGGGGGTGGGTGCTTGCAGTCCCTTCTTAAGCACCCAGAGCTGTTGTTGGGAAGGGACTGTATGGAAATGAAATATGGGTTTGTTTTGCTTTTCCTTTTTGTAGTCTCCAGTTACTCATCTCTCTGTAGAGCGACATCCATACTCACCTCTAGGAGATAGACAAAAATATTTTATTTATCTCAGTCCTGCACTAGAGAGCACCCATGTCACACTATCACCAAAGACAACAAGTTCTAAAGTGCTGGTGGCCTCCTGCCCTGGCTTTTCCAAAAGGACTCGTCCCTCCTTTTGTCTCCACCAAACTTCATCTTCAGCAAGCAAATACAAGTGAGCCCAGGAGGAAACATTGTAGACTCCTAGAGTGTTCAGCCACAAGACTTTAGCGTTTCTTCACTGTGCAACCTTCTTCATATGAGAAAATGGGAGAAAATGGGAGACAGGAGTGGCAGGACATTCACTGAGTTCCCTGAGTCCGCTGAGAACCCGAGGAAACTCAGCTCTCCAGTAGAAATCCCAAGGAGGATGGAAGTGACAACATTAACTGCAGCACAGACAGCAGTTTAAAAGCTAGATACCAAGCATCAAAAAGTCAGATCCCTTGGGAAATTATCTTCAGAACAGGGGAGAACACGCAACCCTCATAGCTGCAGGCCGGAGCAAGAAGCGCAGAGAGCTTGAGAGTCCAACAGACCTGAATCCCAGCTCACCCTATGCACACCAGGTGAAGGCAGGCAGTGTGCTCCCCTGAGCCTCCGTCTTCTCCTCTGTAAAATGAGGGTGACGTACCTGCCTCATAGACAAGGTATGTGTGTTCAGTAGGATGTTACATTAGGCACACCAGACCTCGTGCTGTGCTTGGCACATTGTGGATGTTTGACAGATGTAAATTTTCTTCTCTACCTGAAGGTATTATAGCAGAGTATGACTACTTTTCTTTACTTTTTCTTTTTTTTGAGTTGAAGTCTCATTCTGTCACCCAGCCTGGAGTGCAGTGGTACACTCATGGCCACCACAGCCTTGATCTGCTGGGCTCAGGTGATCCTTCTGCCTCAGCCTTCCAAGTAGCTGGAACTACAGGCACGTGCCACAATGCCCAGCTAATTTTTTTTTTTAATTGTAGAGATGAGGTCTCATCAATTTGCCCAGGTTGGTCTCGAACCTGTAAACTCAGGCAATCCTCTCACCTCGGCCTTCCAAAGTGCTGGGATTTTAGGCATGAGCCACCACGCCCAGTGACTGCTTTTCTTAATGATAACTCTGAGTAGATTTAGCTGAACATATGTTTTATTGAGATGGGCAGGGAGAAAGACATAGATAAACAGATGGATAGATAGATTTCTATCTAAAGAGATAAATCTTAAAGAACCTCTTGCTCTTCAAGAGGCAGCTTTCAGGAGTGAGCTGGATACTGTCCTGGTGTGGAATTCCTCTTCTGATAAACAGGGGACAGATGACTTATTGGTATATTATTAGCCGGCTTTTGGGAACAGAAGGAGCCTTTCTTCTTTCAGCCATCACACAGTCAGAGCTAATCCCCAAAGCCAGGGCAGAGAGCTGCATTTATCTCTTGATGAGCTGGAAAAAATATGTATTGTGTCTCAAGAATGCAAGCCGGCTCAGGAGGCAATGAGCTGAGCGGCTGCACTCCCCCTCTGCAATGCCTGCTCACTTCCTGCCCAGCTATTTTCCTTCTCTGATGTTTGATATCCGGCTCTGGAAATGGACACTGGGGCTCCCCGACACGTAGCAGCATTCCCAGGACCGCTCTCTGCCAGAGCATGAAGTCAGCCTTGGAGAGCACATGCCTCCTGGATCAAGTGCCTTCTCCAGGCTCTGCCGTGATGGGGATTAGGTGTCACTGGAAATGAGGAACTCGGTTATTCTGAGCCAAGACTATTCCCTGGTACTGAGCCTAAGGATAAGGGTCCTGAGATAATGCCCCAAGTCTCAGGAAGAAATCCAAGCAGGGAGACCATGCATCTGCTCTCTGTTCAGTTCTACTGTACACACTTTCTCCAACTTTCTATGAAAAATGTCAAATGCACAGGTAAGCACAAAGCATGATAATGATCACCCCTGCCTAAATAAATGTAACAGTTGTTAACACTTCTCTCTCTTTCTCAGTGGCTAAGGCTTATTTTGCTATATCATTTGAGAATAAGTAATAGACACTATGCAACTTTACCTTAAATACTTTAGTATGTGTCTCCTAAGAATAAGAGCAATTTCAACTCTGCCATTTTTTCACCTAATACAGTTAACGTGACTTCTGTATCATCTCTTATATAGTCCATATTTCAATTCCTCTAATTCTTCCAACAGTTGTATAGCTAGAGTCTCTGCACCCGGCCACTAAATCATGAGTGAATAGAGTTTTAGGTATTACACTTGGTGGTTTACGTCTTGTCTCTTTTGTTTCTTTTAGTCTAGAATATTCCTCTCATCTTATTTATTTGTTTAGCGATATACACATTACTGGACACTTTTTATGTGCCAAGCACAGAACCCAACACTCTCAGGAAGATACAGCTATAGATGGTTTTAAGTGAATGTCCATTGCTAGGAGGTGAGAAGAGGGTGAAGCTGTCGCTCAGATGATCTGTGTAGTACCAGGTTAAAGGTGCTGAGCTGACCAAAAAGACATGCATGCCTATGGAGTTTGAATGAGGGAAGAAGAACTTTCAGCCGAACAAGGCATTCAAGGGCCCCAGGGACACTTGGTGAAGAGGCTTTGGTGTGGGGCTGTGGGGAACAGGGGGAGTATTGGAGAAGTAGAGGCTACGGGGCAACAGGGCCAGGGGCAGGAGAAGGAGAGCTCACAGGGAGTCAAGGAAGCAGAGGGCTCCTGCTAAGCTGGCATCCAGGGATGCCAAGTCGGTAGGCACCAGGCACCTGCTGATTTCTCAGAAGTTTCCTTCCCCTGGGAGGACAACCAGGGGCTCAAGGGACAGAGGGTGGGAGGGGAGTTCCTTTGGCTTTTTACTACCTACCTTTTTGTAACATTTGGACTATGTGCCTAGTGTCTGTATTACCTATTCCAAAAATTAATTAACACTTTAAAAAAGATATAGTATGAAAAATGCTCCCCACACCGCCATTAAAATAAAAATGAATGGCATGAAGGTGATAGAGCATATTATAAGTACTCATTATTAGTGCAGGAGTAAAAACTGTTAGCATTTTTCATCTCTCCTGGCACTGCTCTAAAGATTTTGTGAGCATAAGATACTCTAATGCTCACATAAACTCTGTGAGGGAGGCACTATAATTAGCTCTGTGTTACAGAAGAGCAAGCCAAGGCATGAGAGAGGTAGAGTGCCCTGCATGGGGTACGCAGCTTGTGAGTGAGTGGCCAGGATTACCGTGGGGTTCAGTCTGATGTCAGAGCCGCTATGACCCACCTCACCAAATATATGAGAGGGGATCAGGGATGGATGGTTTGGGAATTATGACATGAACTAGAAAGTTTGCAGAGTTAATCAGAGCAAACTTCTTGCAAACGTCAAACCTCACCCTCCCTGAAAGGGAGCGCTGGTCCTGAAAGGTGACCAGGTAAGGAGAGGGTCCACAACAGCAATGGGGAGACCTAGGTGAGGACTACAGAGGAGGGCAAGAGTCAGAGTCAACACTCTGGGTTGCTGGAGAGATGGCTGCATACCTAAGGTGGAGCAGCTGGTGGTCACAAGTCTGCCATGGACTCAAATGACTGATTAGACTTGGGAGCGTGAAGCAATGTGATGGAAGTAAGGATGCCTTGAGTAGGACAGGAAAAGGTGGATTCCAAGGGAAAGGAGGTGTTAAAGAGGCAGTCATGGCCCAGGACATTGCCAGGGGATTCGGGGATAGGAATTAAAAGTAATGGATGAATCTGAACAAAGTCAGAAACAAGAAAGCAGATAAACGAGTCAATCCACTGGCTATATGTGGACATGGAAGAGGAAGGTTAAAGATCACTGTGAGGTTACCAGAGAGATGAAATGGGAACCAAATGTCACCATGAAAAAGGAGTCTGGAAGATAGGATTTGGGGGATGGAGGTTGATTAAGAGTTAAGCCATAACCTCAAGTTTGAAGGATAACACTGAATTTTTATTTAAAGGAGTGGTTTTCAAACCTGGCTATACCTTTGAGCTGTTAAAAAGAATGAAGTTTTATATAACGAATTGGAAGACATGACCTCATATAGAAGAAACAACCCTATAGCAATAGGACAAAATACTTAAGAGTAAACTCAACACAACGTGTGCAAAACATTAAAGTACTGCCGAAAGACACAAAAGTAGATGTTCCTTGCTATTAGATAGGATCATTCACCATCAAAAAGATATTGATTATTCCCAAGTTAGTATATAAATTTAATGTGACCTTAATAAAAATACCAGCCCTCCATACCCCCAGAGTTAGAAAGTTCCAAATGTCATGCATGTATGGTAAAGAAAATCCTGAAAAAAAGAAAGCCACAGGGAGTACATTCTGCCAGATTTCTGAAACATACACTGCAAAGTCTACATAATGAAGACTGTCATACTAGTGTATGAAGAGGCAGACCAAAGGAACATCTCAAAAAAAGAGGCCCAGGCCGGATGTGGTGACTCAAGCCTGTAATCCTAGCGCTTTGGGAAGATGAAGCAAGAAGATTGCCTGAGTCCAGGGGTTCGAGACCAGCCTGGGGCAACTTGGTGAGCCCACGTCTCCACAGTAAATTAATAAACAATTAGCTGGGCATGGACATGTGCACCTGAGGTGGAAGGGTCACCTGAGTCCAGCAGGTTGAGGCTGCGGTGACCGTGAACATGCCACTGTACTCCAGCCTGGGCGACAGAGTGAGACTCCAACTAAAAAACAAAAAAAGAAAGAGGCCCAAATACAAGTGGAAATTTCATACGTGAAGGTGGTATCTCAAGTCAGTGGGACTAAGATGGACTCTAATAAGTTGTGCTGGGACCACTGGTTGGCCACTGGGAAAAATAAATTTCAATCCATACCTCACACCGTATATCAAATTAAATAGCAAATGTAGCAAGTCAAAATGTAAAGAAGTGACACAGTACTAAATAAAAATATGGGCAAAATGTGGTGGCTCACATTTGTAATCCCCAGAATTTTGTGAGGCTGAGACAGGTGGACTGTTTGAGCCCAGGAGCTTGTGATCAGTCTGGGCAACATAGCAAGACTTCATCTCTCTCTCTCTAAAAAAAAAAAATCTAACCTCATCTCTACAATAAATCAAAAAATTAGCTGGGCATGGTAGCGCTCACCTGTAGTTCCAGGTCCTTGGGAGGCTGAGGCAGAAGGATCGCCGGGCCCAGCAGGTCGAGGCTGTGGTGGCCGGGAGCGTCCACTGCACTCCAGTCTAGGCGATGGAGTGAGACTCCCACTCAAAAAAAAACAACAAAAAAAATCTGGACATGGTGGCTCCCTCCTGTAGTCCTAACCACTCAGGAGGCTGAGGCAGGAGGGTCGCTTGAGCCTAGGAGTTTGAGACTGAAGAGAGCTATGATGGTGCCACTGTACTCTAATCTGGTGACAGAGTGACACTTTATCTCTTTTTTAAAAAAAGGTGAATTATTTTACAATGTGGGAGTGAGGAAGGCCCACTGTGACTCAAAATTTAGAGAAGTGAAATTTAAAAATAAATTAAACATCATAACAATCTTTATAGCAAAAAAAAAAAAAACAGAGTAAAAAGACAAATGACAAAATGGAAGAAAATATTTATAATTTACTTCACAAAAGGTCAATCTCCTTAATACACAAATAATTCCAGAAGTTAAGAAGAAAAAGACAAAACTAAACAACAACAGCAACAACAACAAACCCTCACAAATAAATGGCAAATAAGCAGACAATTTATTAAAAAGGATATACAGATGGCCTTTAAACATGAAAATACTTATCTTTCCTTATTTTAAGAGAAATGCATATTGAAAACACACTTTCTCACCAACTGGATTGGAGAAAATCCAAACACTGGGCAATGCATTCAGTTGGCATACTGATAAAGCACACACTCATATTTTTCTGGTAGGTGGAAAATTGCACAACTGCTATGGAGAATTTTTTAAAAGTTAACAAAATGATATTTGTGATTTCCCCTTGACTCAGCAAAACCACTTCTAGGAACACACCCCTAAAATATACTTTTACAAATACTAAACCATTGTAAGCACAAGGTTATTTACGGTGATACCATTTATAATAGTAAAAGATTGGAAGCAGCCCAAGTGTTTATTGATAGGAAGCTGATTAAATAAATTATGTATCCACATGATGGAATGCTATGCAGCCATTAAAAGTATTAGAGAAATCTGTATGAACTGATGCAGATAATTCCCAGGATATATTGTTAAATAAAAAAAGACTGGAATGGAACAGCATATATGGAATGCAACCTTTTGTGTAAGAGAGATAAGAATATCTATACATATTTGCCTGTTTAAAAGAAAGTAGGGGCCGGGCTCCGTGGCTCAGCCTGTAATCTCAGAACTCTGGGAGGCCGAGGTGAATGGATTACCTGAGCTCGCGGGTTCAAGACCAGCCCGGGCAAGTTGGCGAGACCTCTCTACAATAAAAATTAGCCGGTTGTGGTAGTGCACGCCTGTAATTCCGGCTACTTGGAAAGCGAGGCGTAAGGATTGCTGGAGCCCGGCAGGTCGACGTTGGGGTGGCCGTGAGTGTGCCATTGCACTCCAGCCTGGGTGAGAGTGAGACTACAACTCAACAACAACAACAAAAAAAAAAAAATGGGAAGGAGAACCTGGAAACCAATGAAAATGGTCACCTATAGAGGGTGAATGGTAACTCTGAGAAGCATGCCTTCTTATATGGTTTTGTCTTTTGAACCCCGTTAATGTTTATATATTCAAAAATAAATTTAAATGTAAAAAGAAGAGAAAAAGCAAACCCTGAAATTGTATACAAACCGAACACGAATAAACTTAATGCATATCAAATTAGTAACATAACTACACTTAGAAAATACTTAATTCTTTCCAATTTTGAAAAGTTGTCTGTGCGTTCTTTTTTTTTTTAGATTAGAAAATATAGTTTATTTAGAAAGTAAATTAGAGCAAGAGAGAGAGGATTCACCTCCCCAAGGTAGGGGAGGGGGCCAAAGCTTAAGAAAATATGGCGGCGACCATAGCTCAAAGAACACATGACCGGACCATCACTTAGCAAGGCAATGGCAGTCTGTGCATTCTTTATGAGATGTATTCAAAGCACAAAAAGAACTGCAAAGAAATTGGGAACTTACCTCAGTAGATTTATTATTTATAATAGTGGATTGTAATTTGAAACTATTTTGTATATTTTTGGATAATGCATAACTAAGTATACACTCATGAGAAATCAAGATTTTTACGCTGAGAGAAAAGAGACATAAGCATAAAATAAAAGAAGATGAGAAAAACCCGGGACATGTTAATTTGAATTGGAGTGATTAGTATGGATGAAATTGCGCATCTGAATGACCGTGTTTGAAGATCAACACATTAAACGGAGAATAATCTGTGAATCCTAAGACTAGATGAGTGGGAGAATGAGAAAGGAGAGTTCTTGTTTACAGAAGAATGTCACTAATAAACATAGAACGATAAAATTAGAAAAATAATTATTTTGTCACCAGTATAATACAGTAAGTGTATACGAACCTTCAAGTTGCGAATTTTCAAAGATGTGAACATGCTTTTGCATGTCCAGTCACATAAGTTAGTTCGCATGTCTGGCATACATTGTCATGTATGTGCATCTTCTACAAGTGGTTATGCTTTTGTGTACTTTACTGTACAGTACTGTATAGAGTATACTAGTACAGGATCTCTATTTCAAGCCCTGGGTATCCAGAAGCAAGTGTAAAAGCAGTGGTAATGTAGTTGGTACTATATAGTCGGTTGTTTTAGTTGAGTACCTAGGCTAACTTTGTTGGACCTACGGATCAACTGAACTTATGCACGTGCTCTCTCAGAATGAAACTCATTCATATGTAGGGGACTTACTGTAATCCATCTAGACTAGGAAATTATCACCAAAAGATGCTAAAACCACTAGTGAAAGGGTGTGGAGAGAAGGATGTTTCCCACCTTAAGCAGGTGATGAAAGTAACACCATTGAGGGGGACTAGCTTATTTCCTAGTGGAATACAGCATGAGCTCCATAATATCCCCTATGAAATCGTCTTGCCAAAATGTTTAACATAAATTTAATCAAGTTTCTAGGCACAGTTTCACATTTTCAGAAAACAGAGGGAGAAGTAAGTGACACCATGAAAAGCCAATCAGCCAAATTCAGAATGTGAGACTTTCTATGAGAAAACTGGCCTAGGTAGTTCCAAATGAATCGATATTATTTTTTTAAAAAATCTGGAGAGCCTGTTTAAGTCAAAAGAGACAAAAGAGATAGAACCAAATGCAATACTACATGAACCTTGATTAGATCCTAGATTGAAAAGAAGGAAGGGATGGAGGGAGAGAGAGAGGGAGGGAGGAAGGGAGGGAGAGAGAGAGAGAAGGAGCGAGGTGGAAGGAAGGAAGGAAGGAAGAAGGACGAAAGGAAGGAAAACCTGGTAAAGATAAGGCATTTGGAGGACAAACTGAGGAAGTTTGAACATAAACTGGATATTAGATGATAGTCGTGGAATTTCTGTTGATTTTCTTAGCTGTGAAAATGGCATTGTAGTTATTTAGGAGACTACTTATGGGAGTTTCATACTGAACTATTTGTAGAGATATTATAACTTATACCACAAACTTCAAATGGTTCAATCAAAAGGAGAATAATTTCAATAATTTACTGCTTTTTAATTGATTTTCTTCTATTATGAATGAGGTTGATCCTCGTACTTGCTGGTCATTTGTAGTTCTATGAATAGTCTTCATATTCTTTGCCCCTTTTCTCTTGACATGTTATTTCTCTTTTAAGAACTTTCATATGTAAACGATTTTGGTAATCTCTCATATATATTGCAAATGTTTTCCCCATTTGTTTCTTATCTTATTTGATCCTCACAGCAGTCTCAGGGGACAGGCAGAGCAGGTGGAATTATCCCCACTTAGCTGATGGGAAAACTATGACTCAGAGGGGAATGTTTGCCTAGAGTGACAGGGCTGCAGGAAGGCCTTGTGCATCAAGCTGTCCTACTGCACCTACGGGAATGTGAGCCTTGATGGCATCCTTTAGGATTATGGGACAATTTTTCCCCTATATAAATTGAAATTTCTTAAATATTTAGGCCTTGATTTCTTCCTCTGTTAGAAAAAAAAATAACAAAAGGAGTTGAACTAGATGACATCCTAAGTCCTTTTCAGCTCTGCTATCTTCTGGTTCTGTGACTTAAGGAATAAGAGAGATCCACTTGGACGAAAGTGTTGTCTTTATCCTCAAAGAGGGCATGTGTGGAGGCTACTGGGTTATCCATCTCCATGTATGATATTCTCCAGGTTGAATGTCTGTGATAGGGTATTATCAAGCGCATTTCTTTCCTTGACTTCCCCAGGTCCTGGACGAGGAGGTTGAGTCCTGTCACGCTTCCCTGCAACCCAAAGCAAGCAAGCATCCACTGCAACAGCAATAAACCCTAACACTTCTGTGTCATGACTGGAGAGTACTAGATCAAGATAGCTACCACTTCTTCCCATAACCCCTGCAGGCATCGTTAGTGGATCATACATACAACATCGGGGCCTGGTCACATAGCCTACCCAATGTATTGTAAGAAGCACCTACGTCTTAATTGAAATCAACTATTGTTGGGATCAACTCTTTGACTTTCTGTGAATGACTGCATAAAGGTGGGATTGCTGGCTTGCTATATGTTGATAAATTGCCAACAAGAAAGACTGCCATGCTTTATACTCCACCACTCCATCACTTCCAGGTGAGAATCCATTTCTCCCTCATTCTCAAGGGGTAACACCATTCTTTTAGTATTTTGTCAACTGAAGACAAAAACTCCACTGTTTGAATCTTTTCTGAGGCTGTTTATATCCTTTGCCCTGCTTTTTCTTAGAGTGTTCATCTTTTATTTCCTCATGGATTTGGAAACACTGCAGATATGTTGGTGATAGTAACTCTTTCTTACATATGATTTTTGCTGAAGTCTAGCAATGACTTACTTTATGCTTTGTACCTTTGGGGTCATGCTTACAAAAGCATTCTCTACCATTTTAGACTGACTTTAACGGCTGTAAGAAACAGGCTCATTCAGAACCTTCAGAGAAAGGGGAAATGGGTACTGGAAGTCTAATGTAGATTAGACCTATAACTGGAATGCTCAGTAGCCTCTGAAGTCAGGAGCACGTATGACACTGGAGTGTGGGAAGAAAATATGCATAAAATACAACCTATATGTAATTTTTAATTTTTATAGGAAAATAGAACAGACATGTGAGTGTATACACAAGTATATACATTCAGTTTACAGAATAACAAAATACCCATGTATCTGCCACCTGGGCTAATAATAAATTGATTTCATCCTTTCAAATTTCTGGGGTTTCGTTTGTTTGAATGTGCTGCTCTGACAATCACTTCTAAATATAGTCATGCAGCAGGACAGATATACACTTTATTTTTATTTATTTATTTACTTTTGAGTTATAGCCTCACTTCTGTCACCCAGGCTGGAGTGCAGTGGCACGCTCATGTCCACCCCAGCATCAACCTGCTGGGCTCCGGCGATCCTTCCACCTCAGCCTTCCAAGTTGCCGGAACTACAGGCGCGTGCTACCACGTCCCAGTAATTTTTTTAATTTACCGTAGAGACGAGGTCTTGCCAAGTTGCCCGGGCTGGTCTCGAACCCGCGGGCCCAGGTAATCCACTTGTCTTGGCCTCCCAAAGTGCTGGAATTACAGGCTGAGCCACCAAGCCTGGCCAGGTATATACTTTATAAATAAATAAATGTACATATATTGGAGGATGTAAATTTTAAAAATTTTTTAACTGATTTAATAAAAAATTTTTGACCACTGCTCATGGAACTTGTCTCTTTTTCAGGGTTCCCATTCATCTCCATCTTCCTGCTTCCTTCTCTTTTCCCTAGTGGTGGGCTTCGCTTGCTTCCTGTTTTACGGTCAGCATTTCAGCTTGCATGTGGCTTATAATGGCCACCTCTGATCTGTCTCTGGCTCCTCTTCATCGTGACATTCCTGCCTCAACTCCCATTGCTGATCAGCCACAATGTGTCTTTGTTCACATTCCAGAGAGGATCTGATTAGTCCAGCCTAGGAACAGGTCAGCTCTGGGCTGTGTAGGTATGATCCTGCAGCACAGTGCATGGCCGCACCCCTCAGGTGTGCGTAGAAGTGTGGCCAGGGCATGCCCCATGACATCGTGGGTAACCCTGTCCCTGTATAGTATCACTGTTCACATATATTTCCTGCTAGTGCTTTATTGTTTGTTTGGATTTTTTTACACTTAAATTTTTTATGTGCAAATTCTTTTTTTTTTTTTTGAGTTGGAGTCTCACTCTTGTCGCCCAGGCTAGAGTGCAGTATCATGCTCACAGCCACTGTAGTCTTCACCCGCTAGGTTCATGTGATCCTTCCGCCTCAGCCTTCCAAGTAACTGGAGCTAGACACATGCCACCAAACCCGGCTAGTTTTCTTGTGATTTACTGTACAGACGGATATTACCAAGTTGCCCAGGCTGGTCTTGAACCCCTGGGCTCAGGCAATCCTCTTACCTTGGTCTCCCATAAGTGCTGGGATTACAGGCTGGGCCACTGAACCCAGACTATATGTAAATTCTTAATCCATCTAGAGTTCTTTTTGGTAGAGGATATAGGCTAGGACTCAAACATTTTTCATATATCATTGTTCCAATACTATTTATTTTTAAATAATCTTCACCAATATAGTAGACTGCCTTTGCTATACAGTAAAGTTTTATATAACATGGATCTATTTCTATATTTTTATTTCTAACTTGATCTGTTATGTGCTACGTTAAGTACTATGCTTCTAAATATTATTCTGGCTTAGTAACATGTTAAAATTGATAAGTCCTTCCTCCTTGCTCTTATTTCCACTTTCTTTATCTTCCTAATTTTTCACATTTATTTTTCCAGATTCATTTCTTTCTTTTTTCTTTTTTTTGAATCAGAGTCTCACTCCATTGCCCAGGCTGGAGGGCAGTCGCATGCTCTTGGCTACCACTACCTTGAGCTGCTGGGCTCAGGCAATTCTTCCACCTCAGCCTTCCAAGTAGTTGGAACTACAGGCGTGCACTAATGTGCCCGGCTAAGTTTTTTGATTTTCTTGTAAAGACGAGGTCTTGCCAAGTTGCCCAGGCTGGTCTTGAACCCCTGAGCTCAGGCAATTCTCTTGACTCCGCCTTCCAAAGTGCTAGGATTACAGACGTGAGCCACTGTGCCTGGTCTCAGATTAATTTCAGAATCTTTTCGTTGAGCTCCAAAATAATGCCACTGCAATTTTTTAAAGTGAGGTTTATTGAGATATATATGTTAAATTTCACCCTTTTAAAAATATACAGTTCATTGAGTTTTGACAGATCTAATGCAGTTGTGTAGCCATCACTACAAGCAAGACATAGAACATTTCCACCACTTCCCAGAATTCCCCCATGCCGCTGGCAATCATTTGCCATTGCAGTATTATTAAAACAGTGTCAAAGATTTAGGTAGGAGGAAATGGACATATTTACATGAATTTTCTCATCAAGGACCAAACTATGTTTCTTTATTCATTAATACCTTAAACATTTAAAAAATATTATTTTATTATGAATCCTGAGTAATTATTGTTTATTATAGATTCTATATATTCTCTAATAGAATAATTCTATTTACTATAGATTTTGTGTGGTTATTGTGACTTTAATAATATTTTAGTAAACATTTTGATTTCTGCATATTTATAACTGAACACTGACTAAATACATAAAACACTCAAAAGAGAGTTTTAGGTACATTGGCAAACTGGTTGGGGTTGAATGTCTAAGAGCTGTCTTTTGTTTGTCTTCTGTTGATTATTTGCGTGCCAGAGGCACTCTCCAGGGACTATATACATATATATTCCTAGCACCTAACCTCACATAGGGGCTCAAAAAAATGTTGGCTTCCTCAATCCATCAGTGAATGAGTGCTGTGTGCCACGTCCCCTCATGTTCCAGACAGGGCTTTCTGAACATGAAAGGTTAGTGCCTTCTGTGCTTGCATGGGCAGGGGTCCAGGAGTTAGGAGAGAGTCTCTGAGGACAGCAGAGGGAAAAGAAGCCACTCAAAGGCCTGCCCTGCTCTAGACACTAAATGCTTGCCTGTCCCTGTCGAGAATGGAACTTACCCTGCAGGGCTTAAAGGCCCTGCTTTTCTCTGTAACTAAGAATGCCTTATCAGAGCTTGAGTTGACCAGGAGACAGGCAGAGTTAGCCTGTTTCAGTCAGTAACATCAGTGACCTCAGCGGCCTGATGGCACTAGGACCAGCAGAGGTCAGATGGTCCTCAGTCTGGTTTCAACTTGATACCTCAAAATACCTAAATGGAAATACTGCATTGAGCCCTATGAGGCCTACAGGCTAGCCAAACAGCTTATCTCTTTGCTTTTTGTTGGAATCGCAGCTCAATAGAAAAACCCTTGGTATCCTGTGCTGAATAGATGTTCTGACAGGGAGGGATAGAAGCAATAATTATGGTGTTTGACTCTTCAAATTGTGTCTCGTGGAAACAAAAAGAGCTTCCTGGTTGGGGAAAAATTAACTACCTATTATTCTTTCTTTACTTTTTTTTCTTCTCTATTGGGTACAAATTAGTAGACACTGTGGTATTGGTGGGGGGGAGAGGTCAATATGTATAAGAATTATTTGGGCATCTTGTTAAAATACAGATTCTGACTGAGGAGACCCGGAGAGGCGACTGCAATGCTGCGTTTCTAGCAAGTCCCCAGGTGATGACACAGACACACTGAGAAGCGAGGCCATAGAGACAGTTCTAGTGTTAGCGTTGCTAAAAACTTGCAGTTAAGTGCCCACTTGGGCCCTAGTTAATCCACTATTTAGCTTTGGTAAGAAAGAAGGGGAAGCCATTGTGGGCTACTTTCCATATTAACTAAATTCAGTAATTCTAAAAACTGAGCAATCTCTGTGTCATGGTAACAACACTCTTAACTGTGTCCTAGTACTCAAAACTTAAGCCTGTACCTGTGTGTGCACAGTGTTTCGTTCCCACTTATGAGTGGACTACTATGAAGGCTGCAAAACCACCCATCCAGTACCATGCTCACCACTGGGGGTGGGGGTGAGTCTGTGGATGGTAAGCTCATCAAAAGCCCAAACCTCACCAACACACAATATACCTATGTAATAAATCTTCACATGTACCCCTTGAATCTAAAATAAAAATAAAATTCACAAAAAACCAAAAAACTTGAAACTGGAAAGACAGCCTACATGGGTTTTAAACGCTCTGGAAAGATACACACCAAACAATAAACAATAGTCACTTCTGAGAAGTGGGTTTAGGCTGGGGGGGGGAGGGGGCGGGGCGGGGAGAGACTTGAGTTTGATCTGTCATGTTCAGGTTTTTAAAGAAACGAATCAGTGCATTTCCGACATAATAAGAGATTAATTTTAAAATGTTGAAGATTGAAAGGAAATGCATTCTAGTATTGTTTCTTGGTAGTGGAACAATGGTGATTTAAAAAACTTATTCCTTCAACTTTTCTGTATAACACATTTTCTCTACTGAGGAAATGGTGTAATTATGCAAGAAGAGCCAACAAACCATAAAATACATGAAAAAGTGAATAGAAAATAATTACTCCCTAAGTTCTAAAGATGTTATTAAGAAACACATGGCTGAAGGTTACTGCTTGTATCTCGTTAATGAATGGAAATAATCACCCATATTGTTCCAGAATAATTCAACTCATAACTACAATGAAAGCTCTAAACCAAATGGATAAAAAAATGCTTGCATGGGTGACTGCTCTTTGAAAGGCAGCTCACATACACATACAGAGATTTAAATTGTGCTATATGTCAAAACAAAAAAGTTTGGGAGATAATGTATAATTTGACATTTTAAAACTTTTAAACTTTAAAACAATAAAAGCTATTTTAAAATATCTTATGCAGATGCATTTACAGTTTCAAATCATTTTACTGGGTTCACATTAGCCTCCCGTCACATGAATGTTTTACTGGCATTCAGGAAATCTCAGCTCTTACACTTCGGGTATCAGCTGCCTCATGTACTACCAGATGCATTAGGTACTTTCATGCCTACGCATAAAGTACCCTACAGGATTCTTATAATTATCAGATAAACAGATGGCAGTTCTTAAAATTGTAATTATATAGATGAGCCTAGTGAAAGCATTCTAGCCCATCCAGGTAAAGACCTGAAAGCGATACTCCATGAAAGTCAGCCCCAATTTTGGTTTTCCAAGATTCACAGTAGAAAGGTTGCCCCCCTGGCACATGGCACCCCCAGCTTTCACTGGAGTCACACGGTCACAAGTGCACGTAACAGTGGAACAAGCAGGGATCTAACTAGAAATTAGGATTCAAGTTTTGTACTGTCATTCTTTGGGACTGTCCCTTGTGCATACATAGGTAGATACGGAAGACATCAATCACCCTGAGGCCTTCTTTCCTGCTTCTCACATCCTGACTTTAAGCCTTTAAACTTGACAGTGGAATGAAGAACAAATAAAAAGTTTCTTTAAAAGCTGCTATTCCCTTTCTGGACCATTACACAAGTTCTAACCTGCAACAGCGAGAATGAGTCTAAGTTTCATCTAAGAGTAAGCTTGCTGCAAAGGGATTCACACAAATGTTGTGTGGCTTTAAACAGACTTTTAAAAAATATTCGGCATTTTAGATACTTAATATTTCTCTTGTTAAAGGAGACTAGACTTTTAGTAAGCTTCTCACTTCCCTGACAAGATTCCTAAGAAAGTCATTCCAAACCAACTACTTGTGAGTTGGTTTGCATAAACTAAATCTTGCAGTTGCTTACTAAGGAACAGGCTATGGTGTTCATTTGCTAGGGCTGCCTTAAAATACCAGGTTGGGTGGCTAACACAATAGACATTTATTTTCTCACAGTTCCGAAGCTTGGAAGGCCAAAATTAAGGGTCAGCAGGCTTTTTTTGTTTTTTTCCCGGAGACCTCTCTCCTGTGCAGATGTATGTCCTAATCTATTTTTTTATTTTTTTAAGAATTTCAGTCATATTGGATTAGGACTCACTCTAGCAGCCTTATTTTAATTACCTTTTTTTTTTTAGTCAGGGTCTCACTCCGTCTCCCAGGTTACAGTCCAGTGGCAAGATCACAGCTCACTGCAGCTTCGATCTCCTGGGTTCAGGCAACCCTTCCACCTTAGTCTCTTGAGTTAACTGGGACTACAGGTGCATACCACCACACCTAGCTAAGTTTTTGACTTTTTGTAGAGATGAGGTCTTGCTATGTTGCTTAGGCAGGTCTCTAACTCCCGGACTCAGGCAATTCTCCCGCCTTGGCCTCCCAAAGCACTGAATTACAGGCATGAATCACTACATCCAGCCCTCATTTAATTACCTCTTTAAAGACCTTATCTCCAAATACAGTCATATTCTGAAGTACTGGGATCAAGATTTCAACATACAAATTTTGGGGGACATTTTTCAGTCTGTTACTATAGTTTTCTTTTTTACATACTTTTACTTTGCTATAAATACTTATACTAGGTTTAACAAAAGTATTGAGAAGATAATTTAAAAATCAAAAGGCATATATTATATGCATGTAAAAACATAACTGATGGATAAAAAAATCTGTTGTCTGACTAAGCAAAATACTTGTTGCATCTTAGAATTTGCTGAAAATCTTTCTGAGAACTTTGCCTAGAGTAGCAACTTCAGGTGGTAAAAGGTTAAGCTCTCACATCTAGGGAGTTACATTTAGAAACAAAAGCCAAGATTCATCCTATCCCTCAACAATCATTTTCTTGAATGGCTGCAGACCAAAAGATGGGTCAAATTATTATTTCCCCCCGAAACATCGTTTTTCAAGGTGTGGTCCTTAGACCACCAGCAACTGAGTCACCTGGGATGTCTGTTATGAATGCAGGCTTCTGCATCCTACCCCAGACTCAGTAAATTTAGCTCTGGCCCTGGGAATGTTCATTTCAACAAGCAGTCCCTTACCCGCCCAGTGGAGTCTATGGCTCTGTTCTGACAGCTGTGTATAACCATCGCCGCCACCCATTCTTCACCCATGAGAAAGGTCATGCTTGTTTGAGTTGCAAAACCAAATATGTATTTATTGTCCACACAGTACAATTCAATATACACAATAAAGTACTCTGTATCACATTCATGATCAATATATTCTTCTTTCCATATGGTATGTCATTGAGAACCTGGCATATCAATTAGCTAAAAAAACACACAAAAGACCCCTAGGGAAATCAAACTAATAGTTTTCTCCAAACAATCAATTTCCTCATCATTAGTCAATCTTCATTAGTTAATCAACACCTGAAGACAGGGCAATGAAATGCAAACCTGACAGTGATTTTCATTAACAAGGAAGCCTAAACTTACGGTTTCAAGTATAAAGGTTAACTTTGATGACAGAGAGCCTAACTTGACTGTTATCAGTCACCAAGAACTCAGAAGAGCAAAGAACTCAAGAAGAAAGCAAGAATACTATGGAAATTACAGCCATTTCCATGAAATTCAGTCCTACAACCTGTATGTATAAGCAAGAGTCCAAGATGCTGGAGAGGCCCATTCACAAGGGAAACATGCTGGTTGTGCTCTCCTTGCTGTGTCCTTCTGCGGGTCCACTTCTTCACTGACGTCACTTAAGCTTGGTCCTCTGGTCTCACCACAGCTACCTGGGAGACTCTGGGTTTAATCTTTACAGTTCCAAGAGTCTATCTGGTTTCATTCAAAACAGAAAAGTTCTCATGGTACAAAGGTCATTCTGTAAGTTGCACATAAATATAGGCTCCTATGGGAGACAGTTTCCTTCCACTTTAGCAAGAGAATATTGCATCCAGCGATGCTGCTTTGGCTAGCTCTTTTTCCTGTGTGCCCTCATGTGTGCAGCAATTGAACCAGCTATTTCTGCATTCTTCTTGTTCTGGACAAAATAATCTAGAAACTCACCATCT
>CAUYQG010103573.1:0-14645 GCA_963574415.1 Tarsius wallacei
GAGATGAGGTCTCGCCTGCCCAGGCGGGTCTCGAACCCGCGGGCTCAGGCAACCCACTCACCTCAGCCTCCCAAAGGCGCGGGATTACAGGCTGAGCCACCGAGCCCGGCTAGGACTTATTTCTATTAAAAAAAAACAAAAACAAAAATTAGCCGGGTGTGGTGGTGCACACCTGTAGTTCCAGATACTTAGAAGGCTGAAGCAGAAGGACTCCCTGAGCCCAGCAGGTGGAGGCTGTGGTGGCTGTAAGCGTGCCACTGTACTCCAGCCTGGGGGACAGAGTGAGACTCTGACTCATAAATAAATAAATAAAATAACAATCTAGCCATGAAAAACAAAAAATATTCCTTAGAGTTTTTGAAGCTGAAAATAGAAAATGAATAAAAACTTAAAAACCCCACAAAAACAATGACTCAACCCCCCCCAGAAAACCCCCATGCCCCTTTTCTGTTCACCCTATTACCAGTCTTCTGACAAACTGCACACAGTTGACCTTTCTTCTCCAGGTGCTTTTCTTGGTGTATAGAAGTCTGTCCATTGTAAAACCCCAAACAGCGTTCCTCCAGCCTTCCTCCCCTTCCCTTGCCAAAATGATATCCTTTTTCTTTTCACATCTTAGTTTACCTGGTTTCTGTTTGAATAATGTGTTTATTTTATATTGTGGTATTAAATATTGTGTTCCTCTTTACGAGGCAGCTTGATTGCAAACCTGTATAGTTATATAATTATATTAAGTCTATAACTATAGACTGAAGAAAAAAATAAGCCAAGCCAAAGTCTCCCTTCTGTTTCTTCACCACACTGAGCATAGCACACATATACACCACTGCCTCCAATGCTTCTGAATGTATTTTTCAATTAGCTGGGTTACATGTGATGTTTTAGTGCCTTTGCCAGTTCAATTTGTTAGTTAGTTCCTATATGAAAGACTGCTGGGGGGGAGGGGGAATAAACATTGTACCATAGCTTTTCCCATAACACCCTTCCTTTGGTTAATGCTGGTTACCATGTTTATCCATTGGTAACTAAATTATAGTATTACACTTGCGTTAGAGAGGAAACAATATTTACAATGAATGTTTCTTTTTTGTTGTTGTTTTGAGTTGGAGTCTCACTCTGTTGCTCCTGCTGGAGTGTAGTGGCACAGTCATGACCACCACAGCCTTGACCTGCTGGGCTCAGGCGATGCTTCCACCTCAGACTTTCAAGCTGGAACCATAGGCATGCACCACCACACCCGGCTAATTTTTTATACATCGTAGAGACGAGGTCTCACCATGCTGTTCAGGCTGCTCTCGAACCCCCTGAGCTCAGGCAATTTTCTTGCCTCCGCCTCCCAAAGTGCTGGTATTACAGGTGTGAGCAGCCGCACCTAGCAAGAATGTTTCTTAATAAATAAGTACAGCCGGGCTCGGTGGCTCAGCCTGTAATCCCGCGCCTTTGGGAGACTGAGGTGAGTGGATTGCCTGAGTCCGCGGGTTCGAGACCCGCCTGGGCAAGCAAGACCTCATCTCTACAATAAATCAAAAAAAAAATTAGCCGGGCGTGGTAGCGCGTGCCTGTAGTTCCAGTTACTTGGAAGGCTGAGGTGGAAGGATCGCCAGAGCCCATAAATAAGTACAAATGTGGACATAAATTCTTTCAGATTTTTTTTGAGTTGGAATCTCACTCTGTTGCCCAGGCTGGAGTGCAGGGACACACGCTCATGGCCACGGCAGCCTCGATCTGGGGGCTCAAGTGATCCTTCCACCTCAGCCTTCCAAGTAGCTGGAACTACAGGCATGCACCATCATGCCCAGCAGCTAATTTTTCTTGATTGATTGATTTTTGAGTCGGAGTCTCACTCTGTCACCTAAGCTGGAGTGCCCTGTGGCACGCTCACAGACACCACAGCCTCAACCTGCTGAGTTCAGGTGACCCTCTGCCTCACCTTCCAAGTAGCTGGAACTACAGGCGTGTGCTACCATGCCCAACTAATTTTTTGATTTATTATAGAGATGAGGTCTCGACAAGTTGCCTGGGCTAGTCTTGATCTCCTGGGCTCAGGCAATCCTCTCGCCTTGACTTCCGAAAGTGCTGGGAATACAGGCACAAGCCACCGCACCCAGCTTTTCTTGATTTATTGTAGAGATGAGGTTTTGCCAGGTTGCCCAGGCTGGTCTCAAACCTGTGGGCTCAGGCAATACTCTCACCTTGGCCTCCCAAAGTGCTGGGATTATAGGAGTGAGCCACCACGTCCGGCCCCAGATTTTTATTTGAAGGTTTTTTAAGTGGTTTTATCATTTCTTGTTTTGTTTTGAGAGTAACGCATACAGAAATAAAATGTGTTGAAAGTGCAAAAAAAAGTATCATGTTTTATAATCAAAGTATCAAAGTAGAACATTTTTCTTTGACTTAATGGTGGAAACAATTATCTATTAAAATGTACATATGAAACTTTGTCTCTGTTTTAATGCACTTTATATGCTATAGTCTTTACTGCACTGTAAGCTCTCTGCAAGCAGAGGCTAATGCCTACAGATTGCAAGATACAGTCTACTCAGGTGGCAATAAGCTTTCCATGATATTAACTCAGAGGAAAGTTGTTCCTCCCTCAGTTGACTGTGGCATTATTGATATTCTCGCAAAAGGAAAGCACAGAACGCAAAAATTGAGACAAAAAAATGTCACAGGCACTGTAAGCTTCACAAAACCTCTTATTCCATAGACACAAGTCAAAAAGTCCTCATTAGCACAAGCTATGAAAGATAATTTCATTTTACTACTGCTAACTGCTAGTAAGTAGTAGTAACACACTTTTACTTTAATTATTTAAAGTTAATACTAAAGGCTAAAATAGCTATCAAAATTGTATACCTATAGCACTCCCAATACAAGTACGGGGCCAGTAAAAACCTTGAAATCACTAGGTGTCTGTGTGTGTGTGTGTGTGTGTGTGTGTCACTCCATTGCCCAGGCTAGAGGCCAGTAAAAACCTTGAAATCACTAGGTGTCTGTGTGTGTCTGTGTGTGTGTGTGTGTGTGTATGTGTGTGTGTGTGTCACTCCATTGCCCAGGCTAGAGTACAGTGGCACACATGCTCATAGCCATGCCAGTGTCGAACTGCTGGCCTCAGGCAATCCTTCTGCCTCAGCCTTCCAAGTAGCTGGAACTACAGGCTGCACCAGCAGGTCAAGGCTGCGGTGACCGTGAGCATGCCCCTGCACTCCAGCCTGGGCAATAGAGTGAGAGTTCAACTCAAACAAACAAGCAAATAAAAAATCTTAGGGTCTGGCGAACTACTAATGGGGCAGTTTTTATGAATAACGTTTTACTGGAAGACAGTCACATGCACTGGCTTACATGTGTTCCGTGGTTTCTGTGCTACAAAGGCAGAGGTGGACAGTGACAGACTATGCGGCTCGTAACACCTTAAAATATTTGGTCTCTGGTTCTTTAAGAAAAAGTTTGCCAATTATTTCCTTAAATGAACAACAAGGGAACATAACACATTATAAGTAAAACAGCCTGGGCAAAACAGAATCTTTAAAAAGACGTTTCCTGGCTGATCCAAGGCCCCTTTTCTTTCTTCTTCTCCTCAACCACCTGGGCCATGACAACCCCCTGCCCATGTTCTCCCTCATAGTACTTTGGTGGCAAAACAGCATGAAGAATTCACCTAATTCGATTACCTCAAAGAAGCAAAGGAAGTGATTTGCCAAGGTCAGGTAAAGAATGCATCAGCAGCAAATGAGAAATATGACCTTTTAGACACTGGAGGAAAATTTTATTGATTGATTAACTGATTGATTGCCCAGGCTGGAGTGCAGTGGCACGCTCCCAGCCACCGCAGCCTCGGCCAGCTGATTCAGGCAATCCTTCCGCCTCAGCCTTCCAAGTAGCTGAAACTACAGGCATGTACTACCACGCCAGGCTAATTTTTTGATTTATCGTACAGATGGAGGTCTCTCCAAGTTGCCCGGGCTGGTCTCGAACCTGTGAGCTCACGCAATGCTCTCACCTTGGCCACAGGAAAATTTTAAAAGCCAGAAAGCTACCCAAGTAAATGGAGAAAGGAGTAAATTATACAAGCCTCAATACAGGACGCGCGACAAATATCAAGCAAAGCAGGAGCCAAATCATACCACCCTTAAGGTTCTCAGCAAATACACTCCCAATTCTTAGCACAGTACCAGTACCTTATGCCTATTTTAAAACTACACAGAGATGGCCACGGTGACTCATGCCTTTAATCCCAGCACTTTGGGAAGCGGAGGTGAGAGGACTGCCTGAGTCCATGGATTCAAGACCAGCCTGGACAATTTGGGGAGACCTTGTCTCCACAATAAATCAAAAACTTAGCCAGGCATGGTGGCACGTGCCTGTAGTTCCGCTACTTGGAAGGATCGCCTGAGCCCAGCAGGTCGAGGCTGCAGTGGCTGTGAGCATGCCACTGCACTCCAGCCTAGGCAACAGAGTGAGACTCCAACTCAAAAAAAAAAAAAGAAGAAGAAAGAAAAGAATCAAATCACTGACAAGATCAAAAAGAACTACAAACCAAAAACACGAAGTGAAAGTAATCCAGGGAGACAGAACACTATAACTGACTTTGTCCTGAGGGCTTTTTGGCAATACTATTCAAAGTGAAGGCAGCAGATAAGTTTAAAGGAGCCTAAACTAGGGTTCCCAAGGGCTGTATCCTTGGATAAGGGTGGGACAGGATTACCCCATCTCAACCTCCAGGGGCCACAAGAAAAGGTGACCTGGCACAAAGTGGAAGGAGAGAAGTACGGCTGACAAGGCCCCAGGAGCGGTGTTCACAGGTTGGCCTGCCTATAGACGTGTAGCAGGTGGACCAGGAAACTCAGTCCTGGAGGTGTCTGAACAAAGCGTTCAAATCCTCGTTGGAAAAAGGAACTTTCATCCTAAGGTCTCATGTGATATAAGAATCTTACAAAGTATCACAGGATCTTCATCTGCAATTTTTTAAAAACTATCAGAAAATAAATCAAGCACAAAATAAAACAAGGCACCATGGGTGGAAACCAGCAGACACACGGTCACTCGCAGGTACTTGCTCAAATACCCCCACCTGGCCAGGCCTACCTAAAACTAGAACCGACTTACGCTACCAATACCCCTAAATGCTTTATTTTTCTTCAACGCAGCATTTATAACCTTCTTAAGCTATTATGGCTGCTAATGTCAGAAAGTTGAAGCAGTTATGGTGTCCCTCCTGATAAAGGGAGGGAGCGGGGAAACCAAATCTCAATCTAATCAAGTTTTTAGAGCCAAATACTAAATTACATGAAATGCAACAGTTCCTCCTTATCCTCAGGGGATATGTTCCAAGACCCTCAGTAGATGCCTGAAACAGAGAATAGTATGAAACTCTGTATCTACTGTTTTTTCCTATACATACATACATATCTGTGATAAAGTTTAATTAGGCATAGGAAGAGATGAACAATAATAGCTAATAATAAGATACAACAATTATATCAATATACTGCAATCAAAGTTATGGAA
Source organism: Tarsius wallacei (assembly GCA_963574415.1). Classification (NCBI taxonomy): domain Eukaryota; kingdom Metazoa; phylum Chordata; class Mammalia; order Primates; family Tarsiidae; genus Tarsius; species Tarsius wallacei. Next base: position 5,509 of record CAUYQG010103573.1, read on the forward strand.
ATGCTGTCTGTCTCTAAAAATAATTTTATCCTAACTCCATTAAGAATGGCCATCATTAATAAAACAAAAAACAACAGACGCTGGAGAGAATGCGTAGAAAAGAGTACGCTTCTACACTGTTGGTGGGAATGCAAACTAGTTTAACTTCTTTTTAAAAATTTTCTTATTTTTTTATGTTTTTATGATAAAGATGTGGGTGACAATTCAGGGTTAGTTGGAGTCGATCATCCTCAGTGATCTATCATAGAAAGAAAGAACAGAGTGCAAACTAGTTTAACTTCTAGAAAACAGTGCGGCACTTCCTACAAATTGAACTTTCACACAACCCAGCAATCTCCCTTCTGGGAATATACCCGGAGGACCTCAAATCACTCTACAAAAAAAGATACCTGCCATGCATGCTCATTGCAGCAAAAACATGGAAACAACTGTGCTGCCCATTGAAACTGGAATGGATAAAAAAATGTGGTACATATACATGATGGAATATTACACAACCATAAAGAGGAACAAAATTATGGACTTCACAGAAACTTGGATAGATTTATAGTCTATAATACTCAGTGATTTATCACAGAAACAAAGAACTGAGTACCACATGCTCTCACTCATAAGCAGACCCTGGACATTTACCATAATACAGTAAGAAAGGGATTGGCAATAGACAGAAACTGCCTGGGGGGAGAGGGAGGCATATAATATCAATAAGGGTACCTGATCTCAAACCAGGTGAAGTGGGGACTAGGGGAGGCCCATACTTTATCTATAGGATATCACTTTGTATACCTAATCCTGAATTATGCCCCACATCTTTAAAATAAAAAAATTAAACAAGCAATTGTATTGTACTGCACTCACCTATTTTTGAACCTTGGTCACCTGTGGGTAACTGAAACTGCAAAAGGTGACTCCGTGGATATGGGGGGACGAGTGAGAAGAGGTCAGAGGAACACAGACTGTACAACAGGGATGCAAACAGCACAATGCCGACTGAGGCAAACTCCACAGGACAAATCTTTGAAGAAGTAAATTACAAGGGATGTTTCTCCTTTCTGCTCTGTGTTTTAGGTTATTCTAAACATTTAAATATGAATAATAAACTAACAGAAATCTAAAGTTAATCGATATTGCTATCATTACCTAAGGGAACTAACATCCATGTGCCTCCATACCAACTTATTTTACTATTGTTATATTTAAATTTTACGTATAAAGTCTGCATGTCATTATTCTTTACAGTCATTGTTACTTAGGTCTACGACTTTCTTTGTTCCTAATTTCTACTGAAAAACGTTGTCATCCTACAGAATTTCAAACATCTACAACCAGCATAATGAAGCACTTGAATCACTTGAATTCAGCAACTGCAAATTCAAGGCCAATCTTGTTTCATCTATAGTCCCTGCCCATGTCCAAGTTACTCTAAAACAATTCCCATACCGCATGACATTTCATCCATATATGTTTCACCATGTGTCTCTAAAATGTAAGAACTTTTCAACATAACGAAATGCCTTTGTCACAAATAACAGTATTTAGTGAGTAAAGATATTCCTATCTATGTCCTGCCCTACTGTTATAAATTTGACAGGGCCTTGTATACTAGAAAAAAGCACCATAAACTGCAAATAACCAAGGTAAAATTAACCATCTGAAAAACAGCCTCATTTATACCAAAATACTTCACAGAGTCAAAATTCTTTACAAAATTTCACAGTTTACTATAGTGTATTTATTTATCTTGTTCCTGTTGTTACTTGAATGAAGAAAGGTAGATTTGTTAAAGAGAAGTAAAGTAAAGGGCACAATGGCCAAGACAGCAAGAGTATCTGTAGTCTATACTGCTACAATGATTTAAAAATTAATAATAATTTTCTTTCTTTTTTTTGTTTTGAGTAGGTGTCTTCCTCTGTCACCTAGGCTGGAGTACAGTGGCACAATCACAGCCACCGCAGCCTCTACTTGCTGGGCTCAGGTGATCCTTCCACCTTAGCCTTCCAAGTAGCGGGTATCACAGGTGCGTGCCACCACACCCAACTAAATTTTTGATTTATTGCAGAGATGAGTTGCTCAGACTGGCCTCGAACCCCTGGGTTCGGGCAATCCTCTCATCTCTGCCTCGCAAAGTGTTGGGTTGACAGGTATGAGCCACCACACCCGACCAAAAATAAATAATTAGTTTCTGATTCGGGGACACAGACTTTAAATGGCAGATGGGAGATCAAAGTGTATGTCAAAGAAATACTGACAAAATGCCAAGCCTTACTTTAGTGCACTGCTAGTAGAAATGTATTCCCACAACAACCATTAAGTATAAAATTTAGAATTTGAATTCTCAGACATACGGCCCAACACATACCAAATAACCCAATAAAAGATCTACCCAGTAAAAGCACCAGCTATTTGGCTGAGGTGGGAGAATCCCTTGAGCCAGAAAATTATTTGAGACCAGCCTAAGCAAAATTGCCAAGACCCCTTTTGGTTTTTGTTTTGGTTTTTTTTGAGTCAGAGTATCACTCTGTTACCCAGCTGGAGGGGCAGTGGCATGACCACGGCTCACAGCAGCCTCGACTTCCTGGGCCCAAGCCTCCCAACCTGATGGCACTAGAGGCACGTGCCACCATGCCAGCTGATTCTTCTCATTTTTGTAGATGAAGTCTCACTATGTTGGGGGGGAGGGGAGAGAGGAGAGAGGAGAGAGAGAGCGTCCTTCAACAGCAATTATGTTTCATATTCTTAAACAGAATGGCTTAAGCTATTAATTATACTAAATTTTAAACTAGAAAAAGAATGAAACCTTGTCTTTTGCAGCAACATCCGAAATGAACTGACTCAGAAACAGAAGACCGAACACCACATGTCCTCACTCCTACATGGGAGCTAAATGGTCACAAAGATAGAAATAACAGACACTGAAATGCCAAGAAGTGGGGAGGTGGGGAGGGGAGTTAGGGCTCTGAATCCACCTAGGGGGCACAACGTTCACTGTCTGGGGAATGGGCCCCCTGAAACCCAATCCCCACCCCTGTACACTATGTACATGTAACGAACACACATTTGCAACGCCTGGATCCAAAATAAAAATAAGTATATTAAATAAATAAACCAGCTGGGCTTGGTGGCTCAGCCTGTAATCCCGTGCCTTGGGAGGCTGAGGTGAGTGGATTGCCTGAGCCCACGGGTTCGAGACCCGCCTGGGCAACTTGGCGAGACCTCATCTCTACAATAAATCAAAAAATTACCCGGTTGTGGTAGCGCGCGCCTGTAGTTCCAGCTACTTGGAAGGCTGAGGCGGAAGGATCGCCGGAGCCCAGCAAGTCGAGGCTGCGGTGGCCGGGAGCAGCCACTGCACTCCATTCTGGGTGACAGAGTGAGACTCCAACAAACAAAAAAATAAAATAAATAAATAAATAAATAAACAAACAAACAAACCAATTCCACTACTAGCAAACAGGTTTAACAAATTATGGCACACTATATTTAAAAAACTCTACAGTTTAAAAAATCAGAAACTCAGCATGTATTGGCATGAGGTGAGAGTAAAAAAAAAGAAATCAAGGTGCAAAAATGTGCACAGAGCATTACATTTGTTTAAAAAATATAAATCCAGCTGGGCTCGGTGGCTCAGCCTGCAATCCCACGCTTTGGGAGGCTGAGGTGAGTGGACGGCCTGAGCCCGCGGGTTGAAGACCTGCCTGGGCAACTTCGTGAGACCTCATCTGTACAATAAATCAAAAAATTAGCCGGGCGTGGTAGCGTGCGCCTGTAGTTCCAGCTACTTGGAAGGCTGAGGCAGAATGATCACCGGAGCCCAGCAGGTCAATGCTGCGGTGGCCGGGAACGTGCCACTGCACTCCAGTATGGGCGATAGACTGAGACTCCAACTCAAAATAAATAAATAAATAAATAAATAAATAAATAAATAAATAAATAAATAAATAAGATGAATCCATATTCTCTCTTGCTGATTAATATGCTGAGTATCTCTAGAGCAGAGATCTCAGTCACTGAGGCACAGATTTGAGAAGAACATTTTCACTGAATAACTTTTACATCTTCTGAATTTTGAATTATATGAATATATTCAAAACCAAAAAAATTTAAAAACTGAAGTAAACTTTTTTTTGAGTTGAGTCTCACTGTATCACCCAGGCTGGAATGCAGTGGCACGCTCACCGCCACTGCAGCCTCAACCTACTGGGTTCAGGTGATCCTTGGGTTTCAGCCTTCCAGGTAGCTGGAAATACAGGCATGTGCCACCACACTGGCTAATTTTTTATTTATTTATTGTAGAGACGAGGTCTTGCCATGTTGCCCAGGCTGGCTTGCACCAGTGAGCTCAGGCCATCCTCTCACCTCCGCTTCCCAAACTGCTAGGATTACAGGCGTGAGTCACCAAGCGCAGATGAAGTAAGCTCTTAATGTAATATGCAAAATATTTGAAATATTATAAGGAAAGAAAATTCTGAAATATTCCTAAGGAAAATACAGTACCTGCTTTCACAATAATACTCACACGTATATTAGTAATAAACAATATTAAGGAAAGGCTTATTTCCAGCATCAATGTGACCCTATTTGCTAGCAAAGGGCAGATATAAAAAGGCCACAAAAGAAGTAAAGTCAAGGAAACACGAGAAGTAAACAAGGCAGGCCACAATGGGGTTATGGCAAAGCACTGCTTCAGTTCCACTTATGTCACAGTCATCCTATGAGCCAGTATTGCTTTGTTGCCAGAAGCAGACAAAGGTATCACAAAAGAAAACTATGGACCAACATCCCTTATGAGTAGAAAATACAAGTAAAGCATACCCAGCAATATGAAAAATATATTACACACCATGACCAAGTAGAATTTACCCTAGGACTGCAGGGTTGGTTCAAAACATAAAAATCAATCGATGTGATACATCATATTGATAGAGCAAAGGGGGAAAAATCCTAAACGATCTTCTCAATAGACACACACACAAAAGCTAACAAATTTGACAATATACATCTAGGAAGGAACTTTCCAAACACGAAAGGTCAACTACCAAAAGTTTAACTGGTATCACAGTTTAATGAAAAGGGCTGAATGCTTACGTCTAACATCAAGAACAAGATAAGGATGTCTACTTACCCCACTTCTTTTTTTTTTTTAAGTTGGCGTCTCACTCCGTCGCCCAGACTGGAGTGCAGTGGCCGCTTCGGGCCACCGCAGCCTCGACCTGCTGGGCTCCATCCTTCCACCTCAGCCTTCCGAGTAGCCGGAACTACAGGCGTGCACTACCACGCCTGGCTAATTTTTGTGATTTATTGTAGAGATGAGGTTTACGCCTGCCCAGGCGAGTCTCGAACCCGCGGGCTCAGGCAATCCACTCACCTCAGCCTCCCAAGGTATGGTATTACAGGCTGAGCCACCCAGCCCGGCTACTTACCCCACTTCTATTCCACATTATGCTGGAGTGTTCTAGCAAGGGTATTTATGTGGGGAGTGGGGGGGAACAAGGGGATCTAGATTTAAAAATATAAAGTAAGACCATGTCTATTTGCAGATGACATAATCATGTGTACAGAAATTCTGAAGGAATTAACAAAAAAATTACCAATAAACAATTACAAGATCTATTAGCCAAGGTTGCAACATACAATGATATGCAAAAATCAACTGTATTTCCATAAATTTGCAGTGAAAAATTTGAGAATAAAATTAGAAAAACAAGCTGGGCTCGGTGGCTCAGCCTGTAATCCCGCGCCTTGGGAGTCTGAGGTGAGTGGATTGCCTGAGCCCACGGGTTCAAGACCCATCTGGGCAATTTGGCAAGACCTCATCTCTACAATAGTTCAAAAAATTAGCCGGGCGTGGTAGCACGTGCCTGTAGTTCCAGCTACTTGGAAGGCTGAGGCGGAAGGATCGCGGAGCCCAGCAGGTCGAGGCTGTGGTGGCCGGGAGTGGCCACTGCACTCCAGTCTGGGCGACAGAGTGAGACTCCAACTCAAAAAAAAAAAAAAAAAAAAAAATTAGAAAAACAAATTCATTTATGATAGAATAAAAAAAAACTTAAGAATAAATTAAACAAGTGGAGAACTTATACACTGAAAATAACAAAAATTATCCTTGAAAGAAACAAAAGACAACCTAAATAGGTGAAAAGACATCACTTGTTCATGACTAGGAAGACTTAATGTTGCCAAGATAGCAAACACTGTCTCCAGCTGGCCTACAGATTCACCTCAATCCCTACCAAAATCCCAAATGAGCCGGGCTCGGGGGCTCAGCCTGTAATCCCGGGCCTTGGGAGGCTGAGGTGAGTAGATAGCCTGAGCCCACGGGTTCGAGACCTGCCTGGGCAACTTGGCGAGACCTCATCTCTACAATAAATCAAAAATCAGCCGGGCGTGGTAGCGCGCACCTGTAGTTCCAGCTACTCGGAAGGCGGAGGCAGAAGGATCGCCAGAGCCCAGCAGGTCGAGGCTGCGGTGGCCGGGAGCTGCCACTGCACTCCAGTCTGGGTGGCAGAGCGAGACTCCATCTCAAAAAAAAGAACCCCAAATGACATTTCTGCATACGTTTACAGGTTGATCCTAAAGTTAAATATAAAATAATAAAGTGAAATCAAAATACCCAGAAGAGTCAAAAAGATCTTTAAAAAGGAATACTCACACTTTCCAATCTCACAGACAGTTAATTCATTACTCCAAAAACATTGTAATTAACACTGTGTGACACTGTGTAAGGACAGATAGTTTGAGAGAAAAGAACTGAGCCTGAACAAAATCTCTGATATATTTATGGTCATTTTATTATCAACAAGGATGACAAGAGCACTAAATGAGTAAAGAAAACCCTTTTCAACATATGTGGTGCTGAGACAAATGAATACCAACACACATGAGAATAAAGTTGGACCCCTAATTCACACCATATTCAAAAAATAATCCAAAAGGGATAAAAGACCTTAGAAGAAAACACAGAGGTAAATCTTTCTGCCAATCGTCACCTGATAGTTATTATCATATATGACACCAAAAGCACATGTAAACAAAGAAAAAATAGACTTAATTAAATTAAAAATTTTTGTGGGCCGGGCTCGGTGGCTCAGTTTGTAATCCCAGCACTTTGGGAGGCTGGGGCGAGTGGACTGCCTGAGCCCACAGGTTTGAGACCAACCCAGGCAACTTGGCAAACCCTCAACTCTACAACAGATAAAAAATTAGTTGGGCCCGGTAGCATGCGCCTGTAGTTCCACCTGCTTGGAAGGCTGAGGCGGAAGGATCGCTGGAGCCCGGCAGGTCAACAGTAGAGTGGCTGTGAGTGTGCCGTGGCACCCCAGCCTGGGTGACAGCGTAAGACTACAGCTCAAAAAAAAAAAGTTGTGCTCCAAAGTATATAAATAAAAAAGACAACTCAAAAGATTTGGGGAAAAATTTGGACATCATATCTAATAATGGGCTTATATCAGGAATACATAACCCTTATAGCTTAATAAAAATACAAAGGGCAGCTGGGCTCGGTGGCTCAGCCTGTAATCCCGTGCCTTGGGAGGCTGAGGTGAGTGGATTGCCTGGGTCCACAAGTTCGAGACCCGCCTGGGCAACTTGGTGAGACCTCATCTCTACAATAAATCAAAAATCAGCCGGGCGTGGTAGCGCGCACCTGTAGTTCCAGCTACTTGGAAGGCTGAGGCAGAAGGATCGCCGGAGGCCAGCAGGTCGAGGCTGCGGTGGCCGGGAGCTGCCACTGCACTCCAGTCTGGGTGACAGAGTGAGACTCCAACTCAAAAAAAAAACAACAAAAAAACAACAAAGGGCCCAATTAAAACATAGGGGAAGACTCTGCAAACACTTTTCTCCAAAGAAGATACACAAATGAGTCATTAATACATGAAAAGATGCTGAACATGATTGAGACAGTAGGAAACAACAGAAAAAAAGGGAAAAAAAAACAAAACAAAACACCAGCGGGAGCATGATATCAGGAACTCCTGAAAAAGAAATGAGTAAACCTCTCTATTTGGGAAACGATGTACACACAAGCTCAGAAAAGCCACAGTCCCCCAGAATAGATTTCAGAGGGCCCTAGGTTCTACAGAATGAGTCGGTAAATACAAAGAGGTAACTGTAGCTGACTTTCCTTTTTTTCTGAGTCGAAGTCTCACTGTGTCACCCAGGCTGGAGTGCAGCGGCATGCTCACGGCCACTGCAGCCTCAACCTGCTGGGGTTCAGGCAATTCTTCCACTCTAGCCTTTCAAGTAGTTGGAACTACAGGTGTGTGCTATCATGTCCACCTAATTTTTTTGATTTATTATAAAGACGAGGTCTCGCCAAGTTGCCAAAGCTGGTCTCAAACCCCAGGGCTCAGGCAATCCTCTTGCCATGGCCTCCCCAAAGTGCTGGGATTACAGGCATCAGCCACCGCGTCTGGCCCTGATTTTTCAAATGCGTAAAAGTCACAACAAAATCACAAAGCACAGTAAGAGACAGGAAAACATGGCCCAAAAAAGGAGCAAAATAGACTGGTGCCGTGGCTCACGCCTATAATCCCAGCATATTGGGAGGCTGAGGTGAAAGGACTCCCTGAGTTCGCAACCAGACTGGGCAACTTGGTGAGACCTCATCTCTACAATAAATCAAAAAATTAGCCAGGCGTGGTGGCCAACTAACAAAAATAAAAATAAAAATTCACTAAAAGAAGAGTTCAAGAAGAGAATTGAGAAAAAGTAATCAGCTAATTCAAAAGAGATAATTCGAAATTATGAAGTCAAAGAAGTAAAAAAGAGTGAAGAAAAGTGAAAAAACGTAAACATTTAGGGTACACTATCAAGCAGAGCAACATACATATTATGGTTATTAGAAAAGGAAAGGAGACACACACCGACAGCTAATTTAAAGAAACGATGACCCGCCAGGCTCGGTGGCTCAGCCTGTAATCCCAGCGCTTTGGGAGGCTGAGGTGAGTGGATTATTGCCTGTTCGAGACCCGCCTGGGCAACCTGGCAAGACCTCACCTCTTCAATAAATCAAAAATTAGCCGGGCATGGTAGCGCGTGCCTGTAGTTCCAGCTACTTGGAAGGCTGAGGCGGAAGGATCGTCGGAGCCCAGCAGGACAAGGTTGCAGTGGCCGGGAGCGGCCACTGCACTACAGTCTGAGTG
>CAUYQG010103578.1:0-18771 GCA_963574415.1 Tarsius wallacei
TTAGCCAGGTGTGGTAAGTCATGCCTGTAGTTCCAGCTACTCGGAAGGCTGAGGCGGAAGGATCGCTGGAGCCCAGCAGGTCGAGGCTGCGGTGGCCGGGAGCGGCCACTGCACTCCAGTCTGGGCGACAGAGTGAGACTCCAAGTCAAAAAAAAACAAAAACAAACCAGAAACACACACACACAGTAAATATATAAAACAATTGCTATGAATAAAAATAAATTAGTATTCTGAGAGAAAGTGATGATGGGGTATGGCATTGGTTTTTCATGATCTCTTTCTAAACGCTACCAGACAGGAAAGCGTGCTTTAATGGCAACTTGAAGAGTAAGGCAGAGTTAGCCAAGGAAAGAGTGAAAAGGGCCCATTCTAGGCAAGAAAAATAATATGCACAAAAAGTGTTTTCAAATACCATGAGTGTCCTAAAAGCTGAAACAATCCCAGTGTGGTAGCTAGTCAATGAGCAAGCAGAAGAATGGGGGGGGGGGGCTTGAATCAAAATCATTTTAAATGTAAAGAGGTACAAAGATGCTACAAAAATGTCAGCAGAATAGTGGCTACATGTGATGCATCATTTTGAAAACTCAACTTTGCCATTATGAGGGCGGTGTGTGTGGCTGTATGAAAGAAGAAATTAGGGGCCAACTTGGAAGCCCTTTCAAATGATCCATTGAGAAAGATGGCTGTTTGAATTTGAGTGATGATGCCAGAGCAGATGGAAATATATGGAAAAATCCAAGGTGCATTTTGGAATATTGAAAATTTGGAATTAATTTAAATGAAGGAGATGACAAAGTGTAAGTTGCAACCGAATGGGAAGGGAAAATTAAAAAAATTGAGTTATATAACATTTCAATGTGCGATTCCTGTCCAATTTGTAGGTTAAGAGGTCAAGCATTTAGTTTATGTACAAATCTCAATTTCAAAGGTAGGTATAAGATGACTATGGGTAAGATTCCTTAGCCAAAAGCTGTGGAATGAGAACAAAAAGGTCAAGGATATTACAAATACAGATTTTACACATTTTGGAAGAGATTAGAAGAATCTTTTAGGAAAAAGACACGGCTCAGTTATGTTGAATGTCATGCAAAGCTCTTCCTCCACAGGTTAAAAGTATATGCAAAAGCTTAAACCAAGCCCCGATCATACAATGCAAGCCTATCAGCACACTTCTCACTAAGATCAAGAACAGGACGGTTGTTTCCAGGTGAGCATCACAGGCAGGTGAGCGTAGGGGGCTGAAGCAGTGGTGTATGCAGTATAGATCTTTCAAGATACACCTAATTCTCCAAGACAACCCCAACACCGCCTCCTGCCAGCCGATCAAAGGAGGGAATCATGATAGAATGAAGACAATTGGTCACTCTCCAGCCCCCGAACCATTTCAGGTTTTCTTTTTTGTTGTTATTCAATTGTTCTGCCTTCAAGTTTCTCATGGTTTCAACATGCTACTTCTTGGACATCGCTGTGCTTGTAACCTGATTAAATGACCCCAGCATTTCTTACTTATGCTGTAGGTCACAGTAAGACCTCTGCTCTGTACAGGTTGCTGCCTGGGTAACACACGGCTTCCCATCAACACCCTCCTTCCCATCACACCCACCTAGAGAGTGATATTGGACACCCACAGTGCTGATACAGGTCAACCGAAGGAAGGAGGATAAGGGGTTACCACCCAGTGAAACACATAATGCTCTCACTTATGCTTTCCACATGTGGAATCTTTCCTTTAAAGCCCTGACTTAGTGCACGTGCTCATACTATTTAAGTCGTAACATTCTCTACTTTTTATTTCTTATTTTCTCGGTTTCTGAAACTAGCATAAGGATGTTATCATGCACCATATGGGCATGATTACCCTCACTGTAGGTGTATATTGATAGGATGCATTCTTCTATGATTCTAGAATGGGGCAGGAATATTATGGCTAGGATATACTCTGCTTGTAACTGAGGAAAATATTGTAAAAGGATTTTATACTGTTCATCTGCAGATTAATGTTTCCTGCATTTTAAAAGACATGTTGCACAGCAGCAGATGAATGGTATAAAATATTTAATTAAAGTCAGTCATAGCCTGCTTGCAAGAAATGACCTTACCTTCAACTCAGCGGTTGGACCAAAAGCATCTATTGTTTTCATTTTAAAGGAATTCAATGAAGAATACTTCTCAGTTTGATTCAGAAAACATTTATTGAGTGCTTACTATATGTAAGCTTTTTTTTCCTTTTGGTTAGGCAATGGGGAACTTCAAACATGAACATGTAAGTATTATGTCTATAAGAGGCGTATAATCTGATTTTCCAAGCAAGCATTTATGTCACAAGAAGAGATGCATGTCACACCTGAGTGTCACAGAGACAAGAGTCATATTGACACGTGGTGGGAAAAATTCAGGCTTGCTTTCACTAACGACGTACGTTTCAGATGGGCCGTGAAGAAATAATTGCATTTCTGGTAGTAGTAAATAGAGTGTTTGCAGGCAAGCAAGAAATCCCCCTGCTCGCTTTCAGTGCTGTGTCTGACTCCTCTCTGGTAACTTATCAAACCTCTTCCTGGTGTGCATCTTGATCTCACGAATGACGCCACCACTGAGGAATTTTCCCAAATCAGAATCTTCGTTTTGAATTAATCCCTCCTAAAATGTTCTGTCACTTATCAATTTTATCGTAAAATACTTCCAAATTTGTTCTTTCTTTTTAAATTTCACTGCCTGCCACTGCCTGGCTTAACACAGTTCTAATTCCGTGGCCATGTTATTTAAAATTGTCCCTTGAGCAATCTGTCGCTGGTTCATTCTTGGTCAGTTAGTCCTCAACATTTCCACCAATATGAACCTTAAATTGCACACATAACTGTGTCAGGATGCTGTGCAAAGTCCTTGAATGTGCCTCCAGGGCTCTATGTCAAACTCTGGTCTGCTAGAAAAGTTCTTTTGTGATTTAGCTTCAACTTTCTAAGGTCATGTCTTTCCTTCACTGCTTTGCTATTTAGAGTCCAGTGTTCTCCAGTCTTCTTCCAGTCAGTCTCTTGCTCTCTTTCTTCCATAACACTCACTCATACACACACTTGCACACACCCTTGCCTCAATAATTCTTTATGAAACACTCTCCTGGTGGCCGTTCTACTTAGCTGACTCTTTTTACACTTAAGACTTAGGTATTCTTCATGATAGGATCTTTTCCAGCAGGAGGGAGTGCTGTTAGACCTCCGAAACCCTAGTCTAAATTTTATGTTCCTCCATACCGTACGTTATATATCTTTGTCATAGTACCTCTCACAATGTATAACAATTATCCATTTGTTCTTCACTTGGCTTCATGGTCAAGTTGAGAGCAGGGCCATATTTAGATTTTGTTTTTTTAAAGTTTTGACCCATAATACCTCATCCATTATCTGCACGTGGTAAATATAAAGCTTCTTATGTACTGATAAAATGATAAATATGCAAGTAATAAAATAAAGGCGGACATTTCTTGCTTTTCTTTGCCCTAAACTCTTCCTATGGGGACCCAACCTTGTCCCATTGCACATGGTCCTGTTGGAGTTGCAAATTATGGTCTTCTATTTTCTAGATACAGAGATATAGATACAGTCCAAGCTGTTTCACACAGCAGGTATATCCAGCAGCTCCTTGGGGATCATTTCTTAGAACATTTTGCATGCTATTCAAGCATGAGAAGAAGCATTAGATTAAACTTTAGGTCTTGTGATTCAACGAAGACGCATACAGGAGAAATGTAGTTTGCTGCTTCGAGTAGGGACTGACTATGGAGTAACTGGGAGCAGTTCAATGTCATCCATGTTGACGTGCCTGGATTTTAGTTGGGCACCCAACCTTTCCGACATGGTTTACACTTGAATCCTCGCAGTCTAAACCAATCATGTACTATCCTTCTCCAGGGCAGTGATTTGTTGAGAAGTAAAGATAATTAAGGCAATAGGTCCTTCACTTTTCAGAGATTTTTATGCTGTTAAAAAGAGAATATAAAAAAGAAACGGTCCTTATCTTGGAGTGGAGGATTTGCCTCTCCCACATCACTCCTGGAATGGTGGCAGTCAGCCTGAGATAAGGTGACCACCAGTTTGAGGACAAGGACATACGTACTCTCAACAGCTGAGTGAAGACAGTCAAAGAAACTTCATCCTGATATTAAGTTGCTGAATTACCCATCCTGGGCCACTCAAGGCTGGGAATCTTGTTAGGTGAAACAGAAAGTTGTTCTCATTATTCACAGAGAAGAGATGTTTTATGTTGTTTGCAGACATAATTGTCTGAATTGATAACTTACAATAATAAATTATTCAAACTAGTGAAATTAAAGGTCACATTTAATTGGGGAGCTAATTTTTGTGAGTTGTAACCACAAACTGAGCTGTGCATATATAGGCAACCTTAAGTTTTCTCAAAGTTCAAACTACTTGAAAGTTAAATAAAAGAAAGCTAATAGTAAATATGAAATGCCAGGGTATAAACCAGAGAACCAAACTTAGGTAGTTAACTGATAAATGTGATACATTGAGATTTTATATAATATTCAAAAGAAATATTGGGGAAATGTGAAACTAATTTAAACCTCTCACAGTGTATTCACCTTGAACTGTTCTTTATAATCTCACCTTATTAAAATATGAGTTTATTTTGGAGTGAGGTATTATAAAGCGATCAATAGTACTATGACTGAGGAAATATATTTTTCCAAAGACTAGACAATTATGTCTTTTTATTTTGATTAAATATGTAACACATATTATGTACAAATTTCCATATTATTAATTAATCCAGACAAAGAAACAATATTTTAAGCACACTAATAATTATTTAAAGTAAGTTTGCTTTATAACTGAATCAGTGATATTTACATACAATATTGAGCGTAAACATAACTTCATTTTATGAACACAAATCTATTACATTAGATAATTGTCAGTATGAGTATTTAATGCTTCAAGAAATAAGGAAACTAATCTAATCAACTTTGCAACAAAAAAATTCACCCTTGATATACTGCAAAATACTTTTATATGCCAAGTGAGTTAGAAAAATTAAGGAGCATGTCCCTAGGTTACACGGACAAGTAGCTAAACGGTGAATTTAGTGCAGGTCTGTCCACCTCTAAAAGCCATACACTTTCAATGTATACTTCAACACACAGTATTGGATCAGGGAGTCCATTGTTCAGTAAGACTTTTTAGTAAAATTAGCAAAAACTAATTATATCCTCTCTTGGTAGATACATTCTTGGCACACTTTAGTAAGATTGTGAATCATCATGGTTATTGCAAAGTTGCATCCACATACATGCAAACACAGAGCTAATTTTGGAAGAAATAATCATTTGGCTTTGCAGAAGGCAAAAGTCAAAGTGTTGGTGAAGAAAATGTTTAACGAAGAAAAAAACCACGGACTGCACAGCAGATTGGATGGAGTTGGAGACCACCATACTTAGTGATCTATCACAGAAACAAAGAACTGAACACCCAACATTCTCACTCATGAGTGGGACTTGAACATTAATCACATTAACACAAGGAAGGGGTGGACAGTCACCGGGCACTTCGAGGGGAGGGGGGGCCAGGGGGGCATGTAGCATCACAAAGGATGCCTGATCCTAAACCAAGGGGAGTGAGGGCCAGTTGGAGGTCCAACCCTCACCTGCACGAAGCCTGCTCGTGCAATTCATCCTAATTTGTACCCCACATGCCAGTAATAAATAATAATTATTATAATAATTAAAGAAAGTATATTTAAAAAAATTATTAAAATGGTTAAGACATGGAAAAAATATTGTGAGATACTACACATTTTAACAAATGTCATCGTTCCAAGTGTGTGCATGAGTTAAGATAGTCAGCATGTTTATACTATACCAAATCTATTACCTTCAGTTTTCTAAGATTTTCCCTGAGACTCAAATAGTGAAATTTGTACAAGATACCAATCAAAAATGATTTATTATAATGCAAAATTTTCGCAACTTACATTTTTCATAAAACAAGAAAAAATGCACATGTTGAATTTATAATTTAAGTTATATCAGCTCATACCTTCTTTATTATACTTTCTATATTAGGTTATACTCAACATAACTGAGTCCTCTCTTTTTCCTAAAGGATTGTTTTCTTCCAAAATGGGTCAAATTTGTCTTTTTGATATTCTAGGACCTTTTCTCATGTACTTGCGTGGCTGGAAAGCAGGGCATAATTATTCAGATTACTGTTTCACCCTATGTGTATATATGCACTTAATGGAAGCAGTTTAAAAAATAGATATTCTGAGTTATTTTTCCATATTTTTTTACACAATAAGTAAAACCTGAAAATGAAAGTTGATAATGTCTACTTTGCTGTCTGTGCTATGAGCGAGCCAGAGTCATCCAATGTAATCAAGTGTTGAAATTAGTAACTTTGTTTACATTCAGAGATGGCATCATCACAATTTGTAACCAGGACGTATCAGCAGTACAAGTGACAAAATTTTGTGAGTCAAGCTATAACTCGGTCTATCTTCAGTCACCATAATTGCTGAGTTCACACATAAATCATCCTTTTTTTTCCTTCTAAGATTATCTTGTCAACAGTAAAGGCAAGAGAAAATATGAATGAGCAAAGCATTTTTTGGTGGTTCCAAAGATTCTGAACTAACATTTTATACCTTCTTGGTAGACTTTCTGCTTAGTTCTTCTTTTGAGTAGCACATCTGACACTGGCTGTCTGACCTCTGCTACTCTAATAGTTGTTAATGGAAACTTCACCTCATGCAAAGATAAAATGGATTTTTGGCAGCTGTGAGAGATTATGAAGAGTAAGACCAATCTTAGCTGGAATAAGAAGAAAAGAAGTCATCTGTACCTTACACGATTCAGCTGGTTTTCATTATACATCAAGCCTACGTTTATTGCAAAGAGGGTAGCCAAGAGACAGACATTGATAGGGCTCTGCTCTTAGAATAAGAAGGCAAGTACTTGATAAATTTTACTTTTCATCTTGACTTGAGTTCAAATGACTCTTAAATCTGTTTGAATTAAATGACATATATCAGGGAGACAAACTCAGGAAGACTTCTACTTTTGTCTTTATCAGATTGGTTGGTCCTTATTTCTGTCTGGAGTATAGTGAAAACTTAGTTCTTCCAACTCATGGAAAAGAAACAAGTGGTTCTATAAATCCCTGAAGCTATATAAATAAAACTCATTTAAAATTGGTTTTGCAACATGCTGCATATATTTATGCTTAATATGGATTTTTTGTGATGTTCTGAGAATTTACAATATATTCAAGCAAGGAAAATGTCAATACGCACAGCTCTGACATAGAAGCAGTTTGGTATGTGTCTAGTTTCCAGAAGCAAAGCACGGTCACTTAGAACTTCTGAAATCATTCGTTATGCTTTCTTTTGAATTGTTTAAAATATACATGTAAGTGCTGGTAAGACACACAAAAGGCTGACTCTTGTGACTTAAATACTTTGTGAAAGCAGTAATGCAACTGTAAGTCTAGAATGCATAGTATTTTAGAAAATTAGAGAAAGAAGACAGAGTGTCTTTACTCATATATGTAAATCCAGGAAATTAAAAGAATGGTAGGTAAATAGTAACACTAATAGATATCTTCTAATAATTATCAGAACAACTCTATCATACTACTGAAATTATGTATACGTATATCATCTGTTTCAGCAATTTCACATAAAAATTTATCATACAAATATACTAGCAAGTGTTGTATATTTAGAGCCTAACACAGTAAGTACATATCTGTTTATAAGGGATAATTAGGTTCAAAGGAAAAAAGGATAGTTTCAGACATGATGTCTTTGGAGAAATTAACACAGTAAGGACATATCTATTTTCATGGGATATTTGGGTTCAAAGGAAAAAGATGATAGTTTCAAACGTAATGTCTTTGAAGAAAATTTTGGCTTACTTTGAGAGAACAGTAAGAGAATATAAGACACAGGGCATTAGGAAAGCCTGTTTATGAAAAAAACCAGTTAGTCCAATTCAATTCAACAAAATTTACATACACATTTAAAAAATATATGTTATTTATGCAAACAATGTCTAGTCTCCCTTTATTACTCTCTTTCTGGGTCTATTCTCTACATTATTATGTTTCTATATAAATATTAGAATTTCTTGGTCTAGTTCCAGGAAAAAAAATATTTGTTGATATTTTTATTAGAATCATATTTGGGAAGATTTATGCCATTATGCTATTGAATATTCCCTCCAAGTCATCATTTTTTTAGGTCTTTTGTGAACTCCAGCAGTTTTCAAGTTTTCATTACAAATTTCTACCTTACTTGCTACATTTCGTGTTACATCTTATTTAATGTACAGCCTTTATAAATAGGGTCTTTTCTTTCAGTGCACTTTCTAATTTGTGGTAGCTTATGCATACAGAATATATGTCTTTGTGAAATTAACTTTATGAAAATGTTAATTTCATTGTTTTTGCTTTCCTATTACAAAATTGTTTATTTTTGGATTTTCCACATAGGGTCATGTTATCTGAAAGTAGTGATAGTTTATCTCTTCCATTTTCAATTTTTCAATTGCTTTCATTAGTTTTCTAGTACAATATTAAGTGAATGAAAAAGCACCATGATTTTTCATATTGACTCTATGGGAAAAGTATCTGCCAGCTCCCATAAGGCATGATGGCAGTATCTGAGTAGAAATAAATACATATATTTAATTATGGTTAGAATATATCCATCTATTTCTGTTTAATTAATTTATTTTTGTAAGAATAGCTGTTGAAATTTGTTACAATTTTTTAGTATCCCCGATGGCTATCATTTCTATTTTTGAATCTCTAATACATTATATTAATAAGTCAATTGATATTGTGCCATATTTATATTTCTGGGATAAATACCATTTTAAATATCTTCCTGAATTCCATTGACAAATATCTTAAAATCATACATTGATATTTATCACTAAAATCCATCTATAATTTATAGAACTGTGAAACATTTCATGTATCCATTTGTGGACATTTGGTTGTAGTCTGCTTTTTGGTTCGTATGAATATTGCTGCTCTGAACATTAATATACAAGCTTTTATGTGGGCATATTTGAGTATTCTTTCGAATCTATCTACAGGTGGAATTGCTAGGTAATAGGTAACTTCATACTTAACTTTTTGAAGAATGGCCAGACTGTTTTTTAGTCTTAAAGTCAGTTTTGTCCACCCTTAGAATAGCCACACCAGCTATCTTTGGGTTATAATTTATATGGCTTTTTCTTCTGAATTTTACTTTCATTCTGTTGGTGTCTTTGAATCTAAAGCATGTCTCTTTTAGGCAGTATATTTGGATCATGTTTTTAAAATTATTCTGTCAGTTTCTGACTTTTGAATGGCGTGTTTAACTTCTTTATATTTAATTTAATTACTGATAATTTAGAATTTGTGACTTTAATTTTGCTATTTGTTTTCTTTGAAAAAAATTGTACTTTAAGATGTGGGGTATAAATCAGGATTAGGTACATAAGTGGTCCATGTATAGGTGAAGTTTGGACCTCCTGTTGTTCTCCACTTCACCTGGTTGAGGATCAGGTTCCCTTACTGATGCTATGTGACAGCCCCTCCCCTGGCAGTGTCCTCTTCCCTTTTTTGCAGTATTATGGCAAATGTTCAGGGCCCAGTTATGAATGAGAGCACGTGATACTCAGTTCTTTGTTTCTGTGATAGATCACTGAGTACGATGGATGGACTCTAAATTCATCCAAGTTGCTGCGAAGTCCATGACTTTGTCCTTCTTTATGGCTAAATGATATTCCATCATGTATGTGTACCACACTTTTTTTAATCCAGTCTACTTTTGATGGGCAGCATGGTTGACTCTCTATTTTTGCTATTGTGAATAGTGCTGCAGTAAACATGCATAGGCAGGTATCTTTTTTTGTAGAAAGAGTTGAGTTCCCCTGGACATATTCCCAGAAAGGGGGTTGCGGGGTTGTATGGAAGGTTGATTTTTCTAATTTACACTCCCCGCAAAAGTTTAGAAGCATTCCCTTTTCTCGGTGTCCTCTCCAGCATCTGTTATTTTTTGATTTATTAATGATGGCCATCTTGACTGGAATTAGGTGGTATCTCAGTGTGGTTTTGACTTGCATTCCTTTCACGATTAGTGAGACTGAGCATCTTTTCATGTATTTGTGTGCTGCTCATATGTCTTCTTTTGAGAAGTGACTATTCACGTCTTTTGCCCATTTTTTTTTGAGCCAGAGTCTCACTCTGTCACCCAGGCTGGAGAGCAGGATCACGTTCACTGCCACCGCAGCCTCAACCTCAACCTGCTGGGCTCAGGTCATCTTTCTGCCTCAGTCTTCCAAATAGCTGGGGATGGAAAATGGTGCTCTGTTTCCAGGAAGGGTCATAAGAAAATGGTCACTCCTCCTCGCCAATGCAGAAGTGCTTCAAAATGGGAGACTACCATGCAAAGAAGTTTTGGGGGCTGTGGGGGAAATCCCAGCAGAGAGGAAATGGACCTCACGGACAGCAACATCTTTCCAAATCAGCACGTTATTCTGGAAAGTGAGCAGTTCAAGGTAGGCACAAAGGACTGAAGTCCCAAAGACTTTCCCTGAGATCCTGCGATTCTGTTCCTCTGAAAGAGAAGGAAAGTGCTCAGCTCTCCAACCTGACTCGGAATCCATTTCCTGACAAGCCCGGTAAGAGTAGGCTCAGCCAGGTTTGATATGGTGTAGACAACCCATTCCTGCAGCTCAAATGTCATGCAACAAATATTTACTGGCCACCGTGGAGTGACATTTAATGAGTCTGTTTCTACTTACTAGTGATTCTTTTGCAATCCGGCTTACTGAGAAGTCAATAATTCGAGTAACAAATTGGGTGTAAAACTCCAAACCCTCTGACACTATGAGCGGATTTCTGAAGCAATCAACTATGGGAGAGCACATGCCTTTAACTGGCATTTTTCTAATAAGCCAAAATGACAAATGAAAAAGTTTCTACAAGCAGAATATAAGATTCAACTTTTGAGGTGACAGAGCATTGGGCAATTGGAAAAAAGTTGCTATTAACATGGAGTGAGCTCCTGAAACAAGATAAATTGCAAAGCATATGGAAGAAAACTCCTTAGAAATATGAGTTCTAGTACTTACTAGAGAGAAAGGGTTGGAATTTGATATATCAAAACACACTGTATAATGTACTTAGTTTTTAAAAATTTATGTATGTCCTATGCATTTCATAATATCATAAAACAATATTTAATGAAATATGAGAAATACAAATTGTTTTAATATAAATAAAGACTTTCTTGTAAGTAGTTTTTGTGGAAAATTTATTCAAAGTAAAATAAATCACTTGAATCTTAATAGTTCAAAAATACTCCAACAGTTTGGTGTTTTTCATGTCCAATTTGATTTTCCATTTTTAAAAAATCAGTTGGTATGTCCTACTTCTGTTCTGAGTGATTTTCTTAATACTATTCAAATATGTAGTAAGCTTTGTACATACAGCAGTGTGTCATAAATATTAACATCTTTATGTACTGCTATAAAGTTATAGTGATTATGTATATTCCACTAAAAGAATATCATTTTTAATGAATCAGTGTCTTTTGACATTTTATTTACTTTTGTTTTTAAACTTCTCTCATATGATTGTGAACATCCATGGTAAATAAATCATTGCAGACTATTAACTCTATATCCTCAAGATATATTTTTAGCAGTATAAGTGCCAAACTAAAAATGTGTAGACTGTTGTCTTGAATTATATTAGCAAATAATAATTCCGAATTCTTTTTACTTAACTTTCATTAAAGCTGAGCCTGTTTTTTACTAGTGTACAGTTACTTTATTCTAGTTAATACATAGTTACTGTATTTCAGAGTTCTAGACACAAGTGCAGAATGTATTTCATCAACTAATTTTGTGCCTTCCTTTGTGACATTTAAATTTCTTATTTTTGAGAAATTTGTTTTCACCTTTTTGTATTTGATAGCAAAAGAACAGTTTTCTCATTTATTTTTCTCTTTGTATTTCCAGTTTTCTCTGCGGCTTTTGACTTTTCCTCCTTTCCTATGATGCATTCACTTTTCATTGTTCATTGTCTACTTATCTGAAGCTTGTGAGGAGACATACAGGCAGGACACAGATTATTAGAACATCCTTGAATATAAAACATTTATTTTTAATCAGCAATGGTTTTGAATTTTATCATATTGCATTTTAATATCTATTGACTTTTGTAAATATTTTTCTTCTTTGATGTATTAATTTGATGATATAATAATTTCTTAAAGCTATATTTTCTTAAATTTCCAGGATACATGAATTTTTAAAACATTTTTTCACCCAGGCTGGAGTGCAATGGCATGATCATTGACTCATCACAACCTCCAACTCCTGGAGTCAAGAGAACCTCCCACCTCGGCCTCTGAGTTGCTGGGGTCGTAGGTGTACAACAGCACGCCTGGCCATGATTCTTGTTTGTAGTGCTGGACCATATATTGGACAGAGTGAAAACTAAAGGGCAGGGCAAATCGCTGAATCCCACATGTCTGGCTGTGGATCCCCAGATCACCGATGAGGATAATCATCTCCAACGCATGACCTGTCTCATGCTTTTAGCCTTCATGTGTCTCCTTGTGGAGGGATACGTTTCAGGTATGATAATAAAATCATAGTAGAACAGCTTGTTGGGTGAACATTGCTGGAATCCAACGTGAAGTTTTTCTGAAGGAGTTTTTGTTGTCAGCATTACTCTGTCTTTATTTTAGACCAATTCTGGAGTGCTAGGGAGACGTGCCTGTGAAACATTTTCTAGCAAAACACCAATAAAATGGTGTTTTGCCATCACACATTCTTGCGCAAACAGGGCTGTATCATGGGGGTGGAAGGGTATATTTCATCAGGCACTCCGTGCTGAGTCATCTGTGGTGGGAAGGAAGGATGCCTGTGTTTTGCTGGAATGACAACAGCCTCTCAAAAAATGCACATTTCACTCTCTTTTTTTACTAACATAGCACCATGCCTAAATCAGTGTCCTGTCCAATAAAATATTAAAGAGATTCACTGAATAATAAATGAGTCAATGGAAAAAAAAAATCAAAGAAATCTTAGCGGATTGGGACTTCATTGTGTTAATTTGAAGATAAGAACACATCAGTTTTAAGATGCACCTTTATTTTATAAACCGGAAGGTAAATTTTAAAAATCTGTTTATTAAGACACTACATTTTCTCATCAATTAGGACGTTGTTATTTATAAAAGAATTATTTTAGATTTACTTAAATGTATGCTTTTAACTGTCACTCTTGTGCTTATATACAAAGAAAATTATAGACAAAATTTCTTGATAACAGTATGCAAGGCCCTTCACGTTCAGAAGCACCTATTCTGAATGACGTTTTGCTCTGAATCACGGGCATCTTTGTTTTTCCACCCATTGTCGACCAACAGTTCTCCAAAAAATGCTGAACCATTATCTCTGTCATTTTCTTTCAGGGCTCTGACATCCACTCTCAATTTAACTATAATTTGATCCCAGCACTTTCCGATTGCCACTGGTAGGTGTCAACAGAAGGTGTTCAAACAAGAACTTAAATTCCTAGTCTTTTATCAAGTGTTTCTTCAGTAATTTTGTTGATCCAAACCAAAGACTTTGTTTATGTGATCTGTGTTTGTATTTGTATTATGTTTATATTATCCGAACATAAAGGGTCTGCTTGTTTATCTAACCAAAATGGGTCCGTCTTTGTGCAGCAGTGCCTCCCAGAAATGTCCAAGATTTACTGTGGGATTGTTTTTTAACGAATCAAGTTTATAGATTTCCAGGCAACGCTGGCGACTCACAATTCTGCCTAGTCAACAGTAATTTTCAGACTCAGACCGGGTTGGGGTAAAGTATAAAACCATGTGTGTCTGAAATCCAGTGAAATACGGCAGCAGTGTTTTTCCAACAGCCACTTCACACAGAAAGAAGTTCTAAGCCTGGTCAGCAGTCGCCAAGGGTGCTGCCAGACATCCAACTCCGTTGTTTCTAGTAGCAGAAGAGAACTGCCCTTTGCTAGCAATTAGGAGGCACTTAGGGACCCACTGGGAACAAGGGCGTGCTCTGGCAGGAAGTGGGAGTCTGGGATTGGGTTGGTGGAGATAAGTCAGAGATTTTATGCTTAACTTGAATCATGGTGAAAGTCTTGAGTCAGTCAGGGCGGAGCACTTTGGAGAAACAATATAATATTTTAGTCAAGCTCAGCTAAATTTCATTGTATTTGCACATTTGTGTCTCACAGGAGTGTGACGCTTTAGTTTTGCTAAGTAACACTTCTTGAATAATTTGCAGTAAGGTCTTCTACTACACTTGAGATCCTTTATCTCTAATTTTATTCTGCCAGACAGTGGCCTAGACGTTTATCTTCAAACATATTCTTGCGCTGTTTCACTTCGTCTTTCTTTTAAATTACTTAGAGAAAGTTATTTTGTTGAATCTTGAAACAGTATAGCTCAACAGATTATGCAGTCCATTCTAAAAACAGAAGTATAAAGAGATAGAAATTATTCTATAAATAAGGAAACACTGCACTGTGTAATTCTTCTTGGGATGGGTGATGGGGGCACTGACGAGTTGAGAAATAAAAGCCGTTTGGTAAGCTTTATAAAATACTCCCTTCTCATCTTAAAAGATTAAGAATCAGGATGTCTACCAGGGCTAAGAATTCATATTTTAAAAAACCTAATTAAGGGGTTCTGATTTATAGTCTACGTTATTTTTCTCTG
The DNA here is from genome assembly GCA_963574415.1 of Tarsius wallacei. NCBI lineage: Eukaryota > Metazoa > Chordata > Mammalia > Primates > Tarsiidae > Tarsius > Tarsius wallacei. Next base: position 14,763 of record CAUYQG010103578.1, read on the forward strand.
GTAAGAACCTTGTGGCATTGCATCGTTATTTTCTTCCTTCCTTCCTTTTTTCCTTTTAGCCTTTTTTCTATATTTCGCCTACTGGTGGTAAAAGAATCTTCTTAACCAATTGTGAAGCAACATTCATCAGTCCCAGAACCCACACAGAAAAGTAAGTGGATAACTCAGTTAATTGGGAAACTTGGAACCATTCAGCTTGTTGATTCGTTATTTATTTTTATTTTTATTTTTATTTTTTATTATTCAATATTTTTTATTATGATATTGTGGGGTACAGTTAAGGGCTAGGTATACGATTCATTATTTTTAATTATATGAGTACATATATTTGAATATATTTATGGGGTGCATGGTATGTTTGCTACGGGTATGCAGCATGTAATGATCAACTCGGGGCATTCGTCACCTCCAGCATTTATCATTGCTTTGCGTTAGGGACATTTCAGTTCCACACTTGGTTATTTCAAAGTGTACAATGAATGACTGTTAACTAGAGTCACTCTATTGTGCTAACAGACACTAGATCTCATTCATTTTATTTAGCTATATCTATCTTTGTACCCATTGTGTTCCTGCCCCGGACTAGTCTTCCCAGGTTCTGGTAACCAGCATTCTACTCTCTAGCTCCATGAGTTTAATTTGTAATGCTTAGTTCCCATGTGTGAGTGAGAACACGGGATATTTTTTCTGTGCCTGGATTACTTCACTTAACAGAATGCCCTCCGGTTTCATCGCTGTTGCTGCCAATGACAGGATTTCATCCTTCTTAGGGCAGAAAGATAATCTGTTGTTTAAATGTGCTGCATTTTCTCGATCTACTCCTCTGCTAACGGGCTTATCCTATCTTGGTTGTTGTCAATAGTGCTGCAATAAACATGAACGTTCAGATATCTCTTTGATATACTGATTTCCTTTCTGTGGACATATACCCAGCACTGAAATTGCTAGGTCACATGGTATTTCTATTTTTAGTTTTTTGAGGAAATTCCACACTGTTCTCCACGGTCACTATACTAATTTATGTTCCCACCAGCAGTGTGTAAGTGTTCTCTTGGAGAAAAGAGAAAACGGTACAAAAATCAAATTAAAATGAATTGCAGACTTAAGTCTATGAAACGACTAAAAGAAAACATCGGGGAAACACTGGAGGACTTTGGTCTGGGCAAAGATGTCTTGAGTGAGAACTCAAAATCACACACAACCAAAACACAAATGGGCAAACGGGATAGCATCAAGATAAAAAGTTTCTGCACAACCAAGGAAACAAAGTGAAGAGATGACCTACAGAATGAGAGACAACAGTTACAAACGACCTGTCTGACAAGGGATTGATAACCAGAATACAGAACCAACCCAAATAACTCCACAGGAAAAAAAAAGATCAAAACATCAGTTTAAGAGTGGGCACAATATCTGAGTAAACCTTTCTCAAAAGAAAACAGAAGTGATACGTGCTCAATGGCACTATTCATCAGAGAAATGCCAATCAAAACTACAATGAGCTATCATCTTACCCATGTTCAAATGGCTTCCATCCAAAAGACAGGTAGTACTGTATGCTGGTGAGGACGTGAATTCTTTCTTTGACTCCCTTTGATGGTTTTTCTGGGATGTATTTTCTCACTTTCAGGAGGGATTCTCTGCTACATCATCTGACCCTATCAGCTCTGTTTTCTCTTCCTGGAGTGCCATGTTCTTACCAGAGTCCATGGACTTTTATGATGATTCTTTTTGCCTCATTCCCATGAAGGAAGACTTTTCTCCATCATCTTCTTTAGTGAAGGCACCCCAGTCGATGTTCGTAGTTTAAGGTAAAGTCTGCCACCATGAAAAATATTTGCAAGAAAAATATATGCAAATATCAAGCAAGGATCAGAAAATAATATAGGAAATAGTTTCTTTGTTCGCTTTTTATGGACATATTATTTTTTTGAGATTATGCCATGCACTTTTGTTACTATTTAAGAGCTGATTTTTCACTTACTCATAGTAGATTTTTGGACATTCTCATTCATGATAATATATAAGTAAAAGATATGGTAGCATGCAATATGTTAGCCTTCCTCTGTTATTTTATCTTTTTTTTTTGTATTTGCATTCTAGTTGTGGCTTATTAAGTATTATTTATCCCCCAAAGCCACTTTAAATCATTTTCAATATTTTAAAACAAGGCAGGTTATGCAGAAATTTTTTTCAAGCATTAAAGAAACAATCCAAAACTGTGGGATTACCTTACTCAAATGTGTATGCCTGCAGTTATCTGTCACATTTCCACATGTTGTTTTCGGTAAAGCCTTGAAATAAATCAAGAACAGAATGGCCCGATAAACTGTTACCAAGACAGTCTGATGGGTGGATAGTTTTGATTTCTTGCACTTAGGCTGAATTGCTGTATAATAAAGATAACTGCCACATGCTTCCAACTGATATTCCCTTGGTCACCCTTAATGAATAAACCTTGTCACCTAACATTTGGAATGACTCATGGGTGATACTAATGGAGGTTTTCTGAAGGCATGTGGTATCTGTGTTAGTGCAAGTGGTAAGAATTTGTTTAAGTTAATTTTTTACATGGTCACTGGTTTGAAGAACTTTTATGTGGGCTGTTATTCGATGACAGTTTGATCTGAATTTGTCTGCCAGTCTCTGAAAAAGCATATTGACCTCTCTGTGTTTGTATAATGTATCACTTGGAATGGAAACTTTTCAGAAATCAGAATATTTGACCACTTTTAGCTTTATACCACACCTTTTTATCTATAGACTAATTCTAATTCCCCTTACGTTTAATAATTGACAAAATTGATTCATCTTCATCTTTTTAAACATATGTTTCACAATTTCAATAATAAGCAAAGGAAAACATGCAAGTGAAACTCTTAGAGAGTATTTTGCTTCATAAGAATAGACCGAACAGAGTAAAGATGGTGACGGCATAGGTGGAATTGTGAGATTATCTGAACGTGAGTTCCCAAAAAGACTCTTGCTTTCCTTCCCCCACCCACTGCCCACTGCCAGCCACACTGGTCCAAGCCCTGGGGACCCTTGGTCCCACGCAGGGCCGAATATTGCACTCCCCGCTGCTGCTGCTCCACTATACGTGACTCCCGTATGTGCGGGAGTCTCGGGTCTGGGCTCCCTCCCTGGTTACATCATCTTGCCCAGACCAAGCCACCGGTCACCCAGGGAAGATCTGGGCACCCGCCCCTCAGAGATACCAATTCCATTTGTGGCTGAAATACCCTGTGAGCAATCCAGGGCCACTCTCGCTGCTCACTGCCTGCCCTTTGGAGTTTTGGAGCTCTGGAGCTCTGGAACTCTGGGCCCACCCTGGCTGAGGCACTCAGCGCGCAACCCCATGCTTGTCTAAGGGAACAGTATATCTTGAGGAGGTGCTGATCAGAGGCTGTCAGCTCCAGAGGGAACTCCCGACACCCTCCTCCACCCCAGCCCACTGGTGGTGCCCCAGATCCAGCACCCAGCTGTGCAGCTGATCCTCGGTGCCTCCCACACCACCACAGTTCATCATAGTGGATTACCCAGGGACCCGGATGAGTGGAGAGAAAGGATCCGTGAAAGTGAAACTGCCACCTCGGCCATTTTCCAGGCAGAGATTTGCATTGCCCCACCCACCTATGAGCAGCCTCCACCTAGGTTCCTAAGGTAATGTCGCTAAACAGAAGACAAAGCCCCTCCCCTACGCTGAATCAGACAAAGGCAACTAAGCGTTGCAGACTTCCCAGGCAGCAGGCTAAAAGAAGAAACCCAAGCTGCAGTAAATTTAGCTGTTTGCAATGAAAGTAAGGGGAGAGGCTGGAGATCAGAGCTGAAGAGACTTTAGACACTCAGGAAAGATTCCAGAGCTAGTCAGATTTCTTTTTGACTTTTGAGTTTATCATTTTGACTGGTTGTTTTGCTCACTTTTGTTTGCTTATTGACTTACACTATCTGTTTGTGTTAGGCAAAACACTTCAAAAGGCATGATTTTATTGGTCTGTTTTTGTGTAGT